>JALPSE010000032.1:0-22451 GCA_030558545.1 Bipolaris gigantea
CCACCCCCGCCCGTCCCTCGCACACACACACACACACACACACAAACAACCCCGCACGCCCCGATTTCCCCTCTCGCCTGTCCCTGTAGTATGCCGCGCACCCCTCGGCCACCCACGAGGACGCAACGCAGCCGCAGACGCACCGAGCCCGCAGACCAACCGCCGGACGGCGCGTCTTGTCCGGACGGCGCAAACGTGCCCCGTCCTTGTATATCTCCCCTGCGTACACATCGCTAGGGGAGGAAATCTCAAAGAGGCTGGATGCGTGCGGGCGGTGATGCCTCTCCGCGCCGTGGCCGTCTGGCGTTTCGGGCGGAATGTCCGCAAGGGGAGGTACAGGAGCGCTCGTTGGGGCTGGGAACGAGGAGAGTTTGCATGCACATGTGCGTGCAGGATGCAGCGTGGATCTGCTTTTTCGAGCCGGGCCTGTGGCTGGCGTGCAGGTCTGGAGTCGGTGGCGCCCACCCTTTTCTTCTTCTTCTTCTTCTTCTTCTCTGCTTTTTGTTCCTTGTTTGAGTGTGGGGGCGGAGGGAGGCTTAGGCTTAAGAGGATAGCAGGCAAAGGCTTGATTTGTCATTGTTCTTCTGTACATGTGCTGGGCCTGGCGGGGGTTGTGTGGCATGCTTGGTTGGACTTGTCGAGCATGGCGTTGATGGCTGGCGGTGGGGCAGGAGACTTGGTAGACGTACGGCTTGATTCCTTTTTGGCCGGGTAGGAGGAATGCCACTTGTGATGTAGATGGGATGTGCGATGAGGAGGGTTGGAGACGGCCTTGTCTCGTGGCGCTTGGCTACGGTGGTAAGTGGCTAGAGGTAGGGGTAGGGCATGATAGACATTATATAACACCCTACCTTACCATAATCTCTGGCAAAGGGTACCTTTCTGGGAGCGTGCTCTTAACTTGGACATGTTTTTCTACGCAGGGTCAGCCTGTACCAACCGTCAAGATTCCTTGGCACTTACCATAGATACGACATCATCGTAACAAAGTCCCGCATCAAGGGAAGGAATGCAACGGCAAGAGGAAGTGGTACGAGGTTCAATACTTGATTGATAATATGTACAAAAAAACTGCCGTCGTAGACGTAAAGTCCTAAACTAGCCCTAGAGTCCATGTGATGCTTTATGCCATTGCCATCTCTCACTCACTTACTCCTGCATGATTACCATTGCCATCTCTCATCCACTCCCCTCCATGATTACCAGCAGCTTAGTTGCCAGACTGCTCAGCGAATCCGAGCCTGGGGCCGTTGCTGCTCATATCGTGGATGACGTACTTGCTCTTGAGGAAAACATCACCGAAGATGCTGAGACCAAGGCCAGTGGACGACTGGAGACCACCGAAGCAAGTGCCATCGCCGTTGGCGACAAAGTTGATGTACTGTCCGGGAATCGTCTGCAGGACGCCACCGACGATGATGGAGAAGTCTGGCAGTGTGCTGGAGCAGGGGAAGACATAGCCTCCCTGCTGGGAGTCGACCTGTGCGCCAGGAACCTGTGCATAGTAGGCGGTGACGATGGAGTCATCGACGTAGACAAGGCTGGTACCCGTGTCGGCAATAGCGTTAATGCTGGCCGAAGTGGTCTCTGTGCCGACGGCGTAGCCAGTGGCGGAAAAGCCCCAGAAGCCTTGGCTGTTGTCGACGTCGACGTAGGTGATGTCACCAGTGTACTTGGTTGAGTCGATGAAACCAAAGTCGTAGGTGCCAGCAGCGTGGTACTTGAGGTTGACAGAGAACAGCGGCTTAGCAAGCTGGGACTTGACGGTGTCGAAGAAGGTGGTTTGCTGGACAGGCTTGACAGTGTTAATGGAGCTCATGGCGAGGCCCAAAAGACCGTCCGTGTTGGCATCCGAGGAGAAGGAGGCCGAGACTGATTGGGCAGCCTCGACAGCCTGGGAAGTTGCTGTGATAGGGCCAACAGTGACTGAAACAAGGTTAGCGTGCGTCCTCATAAGCACAAGAGTCTTTTGATGATTGTATCAATCACTTACCCTTGTCGGTGTACACTTTGCCAGAGGCACCGGATCCGTCTCCATAGGAGATTTTCCAGGTGTAACCACTCTTGGCCTTGGATGGGTTCACGGTGTAGTAGTTACGACCGCTGAGTTGAGACTGGGGCTGGAGCGAAGAGTATACCCAGCTTCGGTGGCGTTAGTTTAAGCTCGTGATGAGATGGCTGAAGCAGTATGCAAAACTTACAGATCAGAACTTCCAGTGTCAAAGTCCAGGTGGAAAGTTTGGGTGCCAATGGTGACTGGGCACAAGTACGAGGCATCGTGCTGATCGTTAGGCGAGGCAGTGACAGAGCCGCTGCTGGAGGTAGCCTCGACTACGACCGTGTTTGCACGGTTGTCAGCCGCCTTGAGAAGGCTCTCAGGAACAGGCTTGCCGTACTTGCGCAGAGCCTTGATCTTGTCTGCCGGACCATTCTTCAGGTGGGTAGAGTGGGCAACCTGCTTGATGGAAAAGGTACCACGTTTGTCTATATCAATTCCAGGGTCAGTCGAGATTCAAAGGTGGTCCCTGTGTCTGACGTACCGAGCTGGATGGGGTTGGCGGCAACACTGCCAGCAAGGGCGAGCGCCGCTGTGAGGTTGATAATGGATGGCATAGTGGCAATGGACCGTGGAGACTGTTGGAAGCAAGCGAAAGAATGGCAGTGGAGCTGTGATGGATACAAGACATGGAGGCTGAACTTGGCTTTATACCAAGCATTGCCGTGAGAATGGCGATATGAGGCCCACTTTGCTTGATGATGTGCTCCGCACCCTGTCGATGAGTCGTTTGTAGAGGGCGCTATGTTAGCGGGCTCGGAGTGCGTGAGTGGGCGCGTAGCCGGACATGATGTTGCTCTGCAATCGAGGGAGAAAGAGGAAGGTGGCAAAGTAAAGCCGACCGTGTGTATGGTGTAGTATTGGTCAAGAGGCGGATGAGTCGTCTACAACAGTGCGGGCTAGCCGCCTCGGACGCATAGACTGTGATTTCTTTGATGTAGGGCTTGCACGTAATAGGAAGGCTGCATCGACCGAACTGTTGGTAGCGGAGATGGATGCGGCGATACCCAGAGTGGCAGGGGTGAAGGTAATATGCACCAGTCAAAGCATGCAGATGGTGCCAAGCCTCGCCATTGGACTCTTAGCAGCGTTAAGCTCAAGCCAAGGCGGCCGCAGCTGTGAAACGAAGCAGGGCGATGCCCGGGGGATGCGTACTGGCAGAGTACTGTCTCCCAACGGTGGCAGAGGCGCTACGTGGCGGTTGGGCGATGCTGCACCATCACATGCACTCTGCATACAGGCTGTAGTCGACAGGCGTACTGCCCACGTACCATGCGGTCTGACAACGGCATCTGCGATTCGGGTCCCAGGGAAGCACCTCTTTCCAGACGTCCATCCAAGATAGCGATCGGCGGCTCGTGATGCCAAGGGAAAACAATCGACGGCGGATACCCGAGGCATGAAATTGGGGACTGTCGGCGGCGGGCGGATTGCAGTGTCTCATGGAGGCGGCCGGGGCATGATGCGAATTTCGTTGTTGACCAATGTGCGGGCTTGAACCTTCCTGTTTGGGCGGCAGTCCGACAGGTGAGGCGTCATATGCCCCTGCACACGTGCACCGCGCCCATGGAGGGTACCAAGCCTTGCGATGCTCCTCTTGCACAACGCTTATCACTCTCTCCCAGCCTCGGCGCTGCCGAACATGCCCGCCTGCATGGCGCTTTGCCGCAAACCACTGATAACACGCCCTGGAATCTGTCCATGTACTGCGCAGACACGTCTCCGGCCGTCGAAAAAAGGTCCTACATCACAGCACCTGCCGCTTTGGCACACGGCCCGATTGCCTCCGGCCCCTAATTCCCTCAGCCAAGCTGCTATAGGAAGCTTGATGTTCACCCTCATATCACAGGTACTCGCCTGCTTCGGACTTGGATGCTCATCGGGTATCATTTACAGCAACTGTCCTCTTCGCGCGCTTGGTTCAATCAACTAGTAGTAACGCATAAGCACTGCACCCCAACTATCCGCTTCCTGTCTGTCCGCCAACAGCACTCTCTAGCTGCTTGAGCGCCGCCCGGTACGCCTGCTTCTTCCCGTCGGCCGTCACAGCACTCTCCTTCCATTCCATACGCCGAACCTTTTTATTTCCGCGTTTGATGCCATGGCCCTTGGCTATTTGCTTCAAAAACCACGCCGCCTCCGTCTTGCTAAACAACGTCCACGCCTGTCCTGCCTTGCCAGCTCGCGCCGTCCTGCCCACCCGGTGCACATAGCTGGTGATGCTTGTCGGCAGGTCGTAGTTGATTACGTGTGTAATGTCAGGAATATCCAACCCTCGAGACGCAGCATCTGATGCAATCACAATCTTGACCGCCCCGGAACTGAACGACTTGAGCAATCTGCGCGACGCATCTGCTGTCAATGCCCTAGTCATGGTCTTGAGATGGTTCTTGAATCCCGGCATAAGTGCACTCAATAAATGCGACAGCCGGGATGCGCTCTCTGTACTCTTGGTGAAGATGAGAACCCGGCCCGTTTGCTGCGACACTGATGCTTTGCTGACTGGATCAGCATCAGAATCATCATCTGAAGAAGAGTCGGACAAAGAGTTGGACGAGTCTGAATCCGATGGAGCGTCTGCATCCTCATGCTTTTCCGTGAAAACAAAGTTGAGCAGCACATGCAACAGGTGCAACGGCTTGTTCGCGCCATCGCCAACGTGCACGGCAAACTCTTCCAGCCTCGACGGTAGCTCGAAAACGTTGTCTTCAGTCTCCATAGCCTGCAGCTCCGTGTTCGCATCCTGCACAACAACCAGCTTCGGCCGCCTTAGTTTCAATGTGCCCAGCTTGCTGACGTCCTTTTCCATTGTTGCTGAAAGCACAACCTTGGTAACCTGCCTTTGGGGCAACGCCACCGACCAGGCAGAGTTAGCATCCCGTAACTGCTTGGCCATTCGCTCTCGAGCATTCATGAATTCGGATCGAGTTTCGCCGTGAATAGCATCCATCAGCACGCTTGCCCAGCCCTGGAAGTTCTGGCCAAGCAGCTGGTCTGCTTCATCGATGACAAGCCATCGGACATTATTTAGCAAGAAGCCCGTTGTATGCTCCATGTGCTCTACAAGCCGGCCTGGCGTACATATCAGAATGTCCACGCCCGAGTCATACTTTGGCACGTGTCCGATAGGCATGTTCTTCACATCTTCGTATAGTCCTCCTCTTTCCATCAGGCCCGTTTGGTACTGCTGTGACGCTTTCTCGTTGAGCTCTTGTGCCCGTTCTGGGTCGTATTGCGCCCTCGTCTTGACAAGCTGCTTTTGTTCCGTGGCGAATGCGACATTTCCCAATGCTGTTCCAACTTTGATCCTTGTCCCAGCACATAACTCCTCGGCGACTTGAAGGGCCTGGTTGACAAGTTGTCGGCTTGGTACGACTATAATTGCTGAGAGTACGGGGACAGCGCGATCCTTGAGCGCCTCGATGATGGGCAGTAGATAGGCTAGCGTCTTTCCAGATCCCGTCTTCGCAGAGACACATATGTCACCAAGATGCTGGTCAAAGCCAGGGTGTAGCATAGGCAGCAGTGCCGTTTGCACAGCCAAGGCGTCCTTGAAGCCTTGCTTCTCTAGTTTCTTAACGTATGTAGCGTCGACACCAAGCTCGGAAAACGGGACCGTCTTGGATGCCTCGATGGTTGTGGGCTGAGCGAGCCATGTGGGAAGGGTAGAAAAGGTCGGTTCGTATACTGGCTCGGGAATGGGTGCTGGCTGTGGCATAGGCTCTAGATCGTGGAGCTCTTCCTCCTCTCCCTCCTTGTCAGCTGCCTCGTCTTCATGCTGTCGGCTCTTTGCCTCGGCTAGCTTTGAGGATTTTTCAAATTTGGAAAATATGCTCTTGTGCTTCTTTGCGACCTCGTCACTCTCGTCGTCTGCTTCGTTGGTTTCGCGCTTTCTCCTTTTTGATTTCTTGATAGATTTCGGTACTGTATCATCTTCTGCCGGCGTGGCCTCAGACGCAACGACAGGCTCATTCGTGGTATGCGCAGGATTCGAGGTTTCGCTGTGTACTGGCGTGGGCAAGGGCTGTTTTTTGGGCGCAGGCGCAGGCGGCGCAAACCGCTTGAATAGAGGACCAGCCATCGCGTGTGATGTCCAATGCGATCCCTATGTAGAAACTGCTCAAGCAGTAGTCTGAAAAAAAAAATTGTGGCGCTTTACAATTGTTGCAGCAAAAGAAGTCATGCACTAGGAATTCCGGACCCTAGAAATTTGGTCGGAGCTTGGAAAGCCAAACGCCGACCAGTGACGCGCCTCGGGTTCTACATCCAGACATGCACATGCGACGAAGGCACCACTCGTCGCCCTTGGCCACCAATGCTTCGGTGAGCTGCCATGTGTCCTTTTCTTGAGCAGAGTGGAGGAAATTATCCCCCCGCACCGCCATCATGCCGTACAACATCGCGTTCGTATTCAATGCCTCTCGCGCCACCCACCCAAACTAACACGCTGCAGTATGGTCAGCGACAACTTCTACCCCCAGCCCGGTATGAACCATGCCAACAGGCAATGAGCTGTCTTCTCATATCCTACAGGAGGAGTAGAGAGTCACATGTACCAGCTATCAAGCGTGAGCACCCTCGAAGCCGCTAGCCTGTGACTTGTCCTTACCAGCCCAGAAACTCATCGACCGTGGACACAAAGTCATTGTCATCACCCACGCCTATGCCGGCCGAAAGGGCGTGCGATACCTGACCAATGGACTCAAGGTCTACTATGTTCCCTTCTGGGTCATCTATCGCGAGACCACCTTCCCCACCGTCTTCTCCTTTTTCCCCATCTTCCGCAACATTGTCATCCGCGAGCGCATCGAGATTGTCCATGGACATGCCAGCCTTAGCAGCCTTTGCCATGAAGCCATTCTGCATGCGCGTACAATGGGTCTGAGGACAGTCTTCACCGACCACAGTCTGTTTGGCTTCGCTGATGCTGCGAGCATTCTGACCAACAAACTGCTCAAGTTCACCTTGAGCGACGTTGATCATGTCATCTGTGTTAGCCATACTTGGTGCGTCGTTTCCCCTGCCTCATGTTCATCTGCTAACTACTAGAAGCAAGGAGAACACGGTGCTCAGAGCGTCTCTCGATCCTCTCATGGTCTCTGTCATTCCCAATGCCGTAGTTGCCGAAAACTTCCGTCCGCTTTCGCAAAACTCGCAAGACGCAGTGCAGCCCAAGGCGCCGGGCCCTTGGCAGCCCATAGACCCTGACGAGATCATCACAGTGATTGTAATACAGCGGCTATACTACAACAAGGGCACTGATTTATTGGTAGCCGCTATCCCTCACATCATTGCGGCAAACCCAAATGTTCGCTTCATAATTGCCGGGAATGGTCCCAAGGCTATCGATCTGGAACAGATGATTGAACGAAACGTGCTGCAGGATAAGGTTCTCATGATCGGCCCGGTCCGCCACGAGGAAGTGCGTGATGTCATGGTGCGTGGGCACATCTACCTCTGCCCATCGTTGACCGAGGCGTTCGGCACAGTCATTGTAGAAGCTGCATCATGCGGTCTGTATGTTGTAGCCACAAGAGTAGGCGGTATCCCCGAAGTCCTGCCCACGCACATGGTGGAATTTGCGGCACCCGAAGAGGATGAACTCGTCGAAGCGACCGGACGCGCGATTGCCAAACTGCGGGCAGGAAAAGTCCGGACAGAGCTGTTTCACAATCAGGTCAAACAAATGTACTCGTGGACCGACATTGCGCAAAGGACAGAGCGAGTATACGATGGCATCAGTGGCGTGATTAGCCATGGCGAATTCTATCAGGGTGCAGGGGCAGCTGGTGCATGGAGCGCTACTCGGGGTCGAGCCGGTGTGCAAAGTTTTGCACTGATTGAACGACTTAAGCGATATTACGGCTGCGGAATCTGGGCGGGTAAACTCTTCTGCATTTGCGTCATTGTCGACTACCTCATCTTCCTCGTTTTGGAAATGTTTGCGCCCAGATCAAGAATCGACATTTGCAAGGACTGGCCCAAGAAAGCCATGCAGCCAAAATTAGAGGTGAACAAGAGATATGTGCGTAATATAGATGACAACACGGGAGTGCTTAGGAAGAGGAGCTCTCGATATCGCAAGCCGAAAAGAGAAGTACTAGAAGATAGATGAGCAAAAGAAAAGAGGCCACGGAGACAATTTGAAAAAAAAGGGACTTTTTTACTATTCAATATTACGACTACTATCGCCCACCCTATGAGCATGACAGAGGGTCGTCAAGAAGGTAAGATGCTATCTACTTAAAGCCCGTAGGCGGTATATCCTACCGGAACGCTGAACCGGCAACTCGTCGTATAAGGGAAGAAGAAAAAAGACGCCAGTAAAATGCTTTGTACAAGAACAGTGAAGAAAAGAAGAAAGGGAGCCAGAAAAAGACGTTTGCACATGACTAAGCCTCATGGAAGCTCAAGCATAGAACCAGTACTGGGCACTGTATTCGACAGTGAAGCTACCCTCGATACCCTCGCACGTCTTGGGCGCAACACCACCCGCAGTGTGTATCCGGTAGACCTCGCTGTACGCCCAGTGCTTATCCGTGCCGACCGTGGCATTGAGCTTCAGCCACGGGACGCTACCGAGACGGTTGGTACCGAGGCTCGCCGTCGTCGGGGCGGGGCTCTTTGCATCGACGGCGCACTCGACACGGCCGTAGTCGACATGTTGTGTCTGGAGCATGAACAGCGGCACGCCGGCGGCGGTGAACTCGTGGTGGCCCGACAGCCGCTTCTCGGCTTCGGGAGAGACGGGGATGGCGTAGTTGAGGGCGAGGTTGGTGACTTTGGCGAGCGTGTCCGTGTTTAGGCGGGCGGCGTCGCAGGTTACGTTGAAGAGGGAGGCTACGGCGCCGACGGCTTTGGGGACGTCCGAGCCGGTGGACGAGGCGCACGTGTAGTTTTGGGTGCCGCGGCCGATGGCGATGTGGCGGAGGGAGGTGCCTTGGGCTGGGGCGGCCAGGGGAGTGGGGGCTGGGTTACATTGTTAGTGTGTGTGTGGGTTGGAGGTGAGTGGAGGGAGATGGGACATACCATTGGGGAGCTTGACGTTGGATAGATCACAGAGGGCGTCATTCTTCCTCAGCTGCTCGTAGATGCCGATGGGCAGGTGCTGTCTTGGGATGAGTGCCGCGATGGAATCGGCATTCTGTGTTGGAGCGGCGAAGAGAGCGGTAGGCGCAAGAGCCAAGACGAGGCTGAGGGAGGTTGAGAAGATCATTTTCGGGATTGGAGGTGGTAGAGGGCCTAGGTGGATGTGTAGGTGTGTTGTTGTGGTGTTTGTGTGTAACCGTCGAATCCAAGGTTGTTGACAAGGCACCGCAATATATATCTCCAAGCGCAGGAAGGTGGAAGAAAAATAGATCCTGACCACACCAATCTTTTTCCCAGAATAGATCTTCTTTGGTAAAGGTGGGTGAGTGAGCGTGAGTTGTCTCTGTTGCTGACTGCTGATGCTTCCTCTTTCGTAAATAGAAAAAAACACACGGAACGGAGTCTATCCGTCGTTTAAATCGAGACGGAGAATTAGGTAAGAAAAACAATCACAAGATGAGTGAAACAGATGCAAGATTCCCCCCCCCCAAAAAAAGACGTCGAGGCAAGAGATGACCCTAGAACAATGGAAGGCCGTGATTGGTGGGGCGGGGGCGGGAGAGGAGGAGAGCGGAGTAGGCGTGTAAGTGTGCGTGTGAGTATGCGAGTAAGAAACGAAACAAACGGGTTCTCCAACCGTTCCTATATACACGACTTGCCTCTGATGAAAACTTCTAGACCAGCGCACGCGACACGACAGCTTGCTTTCCAGCGCGTAGTCGACATAGTGCCTGGCCCACAAACGGACATGGGGTTCTGAATTGGCCAAAACCCAGTCGTTTACACTTCTCCCCATGCCACGACCACTCTGTTACCGCCGTGGTACCCACTTTCTGGACCCTTGTAAGCCAGCCAGAAAAGACCCCAAATATAGCTGGCAGGGGCGCCATTGGACCACAGCGCTCTACAACAGCCATGCACGAGCGGGAGGGGAGCCGTGCGTCCTTTGCCTTTCTTTTTTTCGTTCGCTTGACTACCGAGGCGCCCAAAGGCGAGGAAGAAGAGAAGAGAGATGGACATGCTTGCATTCTAGGCTACATCGGGAGCTGGCGTGAACGCCTGACA
The DNA here is from genome assembly GCA_030558545.1 of Bipolaris gigantea. Taxonomy (NCBI): domain Eukaryota; kingdom Fungi; phylum Ascomycota; class Dothideomycetes; order Pleosporales; family Pleosporaceae; genus Bipolaris; species Bipolaris gigantea. The sequence goes on from JALPSE010000032.1 coordinate 10,211, forward strand.
GGAGGGGGGGAGGCGGGTTAAGCAATGAACATCGTGGGAGCGGAGCGTGAAACCGGTGCTGGTCATGGTGATGGCGATGATTCCATGAGTAGTCAGTCATCTGGCTACACACGAGCACGTTGGCTTTACACCGACGCGATGCTGACCGCAAGCATGGCGCTGTTCTCCAGACACCCCAAGGGGCTTGCGCACACATACAGCTGCACGTTACGCCCCGGCACGCAACCCGATCCAACAATACACACACTCATCTCGCAAAGCAAACACCCACAACACCGTGCCAGCATCAACGCCCGCCGTGGAAATTACTACACACCCAAAATATCCCCCTCCATCGCAACAACCGCTCCCACCCCACCCGCAGAGCCGCCCGTACTACGCCATACATGGCCCACCCTCCCATGTCCCCCCGCACCAAGCCCCTTCCAGAAGGTCCCAAAGAGCAAAATCACCTACAACCAGGATAGTAATGGATAGCGTATCAAAGTGTCCCTAATATAGCTTGCCCACGCCAGGAAAATTGACAGCTAATATGGCTCCACTGGAACTAGCCCGCCACGGGGGAAAAGAGATGCAGCCAGTCATGTGCGCGGGAGCGGGGCCGGGCGCGAAAATGGGCGAACGAACGGTGGGCGCGTGGAGTGGGCGAGGTGGCTGGCCAGGCTCATGGGTGCCATGGCATTCGGGTAACCACCCGTAGTAGTTTGTGTCTTTTTTTTTGTTCGTTTTCAAGGCGGTGGAGAGGGAGGGGCTCGAGTCAGGCTGGGCTGATTACGTGTGGGGTGGGGGTTTTTTTTGGGAGACAAAATTGGTGGGTGGAGGTTAATTGAGGGTGTGGTTTGTTTGTGTAGTTGCTGGTAACTAGACAGAAATCAATGTGTTCCTTGTTTGCACACACACACACACACACACACCAAGGTTCTTCGGGCGCATCGCTGTGCCCGGTGTCCAGACACCAGAGTAATGGCTTGGAGGGTTGGATGGATGTCACGAATCTCAACCTTGTGTTTCCTACCCTTTCCGCTACTCGGACAGCGCAGGTACAAGGAATGTCTGCGTCTCTTGGAAGCTAGGGTTGCGACTGGGCAGGTGTAGTAGGAAAACCGATTCGTCGAGTGTTTAGCGCTTCCAAGCACTCGCAGTCTCGACGACACAGCCGCCGGATAGAGCAGGTGCCGGTGCATTGTCATACCACAGGAAAACCTGTTTGTACAAGGCAAAGTGTAGAATCTTGCAGCCTTGGATTTCCGACGTGTTTAGATTGCCAATGGCTAGACATGTAGGCCTGGCCTTGTGGGAGGGTGCGTGTGACATGGTATGTTCGAATATCCTCAGTATGCCGACCACATGTCGAAGAAAAAAAATGGAAAAAGGGCGTTACACAGCGTACACAGCGTACACAGCCTGGTTGGGCAAAAGAGAAGAAAAAAAAAAGGGCAAAAAGAGCACGTATCAGTCCCCGGTTCAGAGTTCACATGGTACCAGGCGCGTACGTATACGGCCGAAACGTGTAACTCTACATCCCAACAAGAAGGGAAAATACCTCCTCTCGTGGAAACGACCCTAATAGTACATGTCCAAAACAACAAACGCCCATCCCGTGCCCCCCACCATGACCTCTCAGCCCGCATCACGAGTGGCCCTTATCCTCATTATGCCAAACATGCGTGTCCTCAGCCCCGGGAAGAGGCCCACCCGGTCCGGCAGCAGCAACAGCCGCCGCTCCAGCCCCCGCCTCGTAACTGAACAGAAAATACAAGACCATGAAATGAAGCGCCAGCAGGTATCCCGCAAACAGGTTTCGACTCGTACGCGTCTGCAGCACAAACTTGGTCACGCGTAGTATCATGCGTTCAAAGAGATGCATGCGCTTCATTGCTCGCGCGCTTTCGCGACCCCTGAAGGCTGCAAAAGGGCTGATGTTGGACTCGTATGCTGAGCGGTATTTTGTATCGACCGTCGACCCGCCTCCGTCGCCCATGTTAATGGTTGAGGGATTCGGGTTTGCGGCGAAGCTCGAGGCACTGGATGCAGGGCCCCTGTTGACCGCATTGTAGCTGCTGATGTACCTGGTCTTTTCGTAGAGATCCAGGTTGTCCTTTTGCAATGCACCCACTTCGCTTCGGAGAGATGATATCGTCTGATAGCATTTCTGCAGCTCGGCTTCGAGCTCCGAATTGCGCTTCTTGAAGCGATCGCGCTGTGCGGTGACCATGGGGAGGATGCCTGGGCCTCCTCCCATCTCCCCTCCTCCACCCCCCGCACGAAGAGAGGCAAGCGTTGGCGCTTGTGGTGAATTGTCAAAGCCGGAGATGATTGATGATGTTGGGGACGAACGCCCTCTTCGACCACCAAAGGAAGATTGTGGGAATCGTGACACATATGTGCCCGCAACTGACATTCCCGAAGGGTCAAAGGCATTTGTAGCCTCTTGCTGGACTTTCTCAAGGTCAGCCTCCAGGGTCTCGATGAGCTGCCGGGATTTTTCCAAGTCCATGTTTGTATTTGACAGCTCCTCTTGAAGCGCCTCTAGCCTGCTCTGCAGGTCTTGATGTGAAACACGCATGACTGTAAGCTCATTGCTGAGCTTTTTGTTGCGGGCAAGCAGCAGTTGTTCCAGCGTCTCTCCCTTGCCCTTGCCAGGTGCGCCGTTTTGTGAGAGTGCAATCTCCGTGGCCTCATCATCGTCGTCACCAGTTGCGAATTCGATTGACTGGCACAGGTTAGCATGCATCCTTGGTCCTATGCTCTTAGAAGCCATGCCTTTAAGACCTCAAGCTCCTGCTTGACGTTCTCGTAGTCACTCCATTTTTGGACCTTTTCACGAAGTGCTTCTTTCTCGCTCTTTAGCGACTTAATCTCTCGTTCCAAGCTCCGCATTTCCGTTTCCAGGCGCGTTCTGTCAGAATCTTTTTCGAACCGCGCATTTTCCAGCTTTCGCAGGAGTGACGAATTTTCAGATCGCAGGCGTAGGAAGGCAGGGTCGTCTTCAATTGCGACTTGTTGAGCTGGTGCCGATGCAGACTGAGCCAACTCCAGACGTAGTTGTTCGTTCCGCGCCGTAATCTCGGCCAGTCGGTGGCTTGTTCGCTCAAGCTCTGAGCTGACAATCTCAAGCTCCGCAGCTGTGGCACCTCGGCCCCCTTCTTCGGTCGCCTCTCCCTGACCAAGTCGCTGTGAGACTTCATAGCTGGCCTTGAGCTCTTTTAACAGCCGGTCTTGGTTCTCTACCTTCTCTTCTAGGGCCTTCTCCTTGGACTCCCAGTTGTCCTGCTTCTCGCTCAAGACAGCCGACCATGATGCCTCGACCTCCTTGATCTTGCTGTCGCGGCTATCCTCGAGATCCTTGCGTGCTGTGCGCTCCTCTTCCAGCTTCTTCTCCGACCCGTCGAGCTGTGTTGTAAGCCTGGCTACGGTCTTCTGCAAGCGCTCGTTTTCAGATGTGAGTTTCGGCACGAGCTCTTCGGAGGTTACGAGGGAGTCGACGGAGGCTTCGAGCAGAGGATACGGGTCGGGAGCCTCGGAAAGCGGCGAGTAGACTTGGAAGAAGGCGGCTTGTACGGTCTTGGACTGGTTGGATATAAGATCAATGAAGTTTTGGTAGGCTGTAAAGTTGGCTTAGCACAAGCAAGTCCATCCCAGTGTGCTGCCATGTGCTTACACTTGAGGAGGCCTTTGATGTCGTTGAGTTTGCTCGCATCGTCTAGTTTTCTAAAATCTTTCGTCTTTTGTGCGAGGTCTTTTCTTTGCGTGAGGGTGTCCCGCTGGTGCGCAACGAGGTCCGAGGCTACGGTATCAAGTTGTGGGATGAGCGAGGTGAGGTCGATGTCTGGCGCATTGTCAGCCTATATGTCCAGATTGGTTCGGCGGGGAGCAGTCCATACTTCTCCATGCGCCGATAGCCTTTTGGAACTTGTTGCCTTCTTCGGGCTCTTGTTCGGGTGCTTGCGATTGCTCGCTGGTGGCTGGTGGAGCCACGACGGTGTCCTCCATGTCAATGCCACCCTCCATGGTAGCGCTGCGGTCGTTGGTACCAGCTGTGGAAGACGTGCAGATATTTGCGTGTAGCACTGGATCTTGTGGGCGGCGCGTTGAGGGTGACGAGGTGGACGTGGTGGGTTACGTATGCATGCCAGGTGCCCATGAAACTGCGGAGGGTGCGGCGTTAGGCGGCCCTAATTGGTGGGCTGGGCTACTCTGGAGCATAGGAAGCATGGTACATAGCTTGCCAGGCGCCCGACTACACACCCACCCACAATGAATCCCAGGCATAGCCGGTCATGGCGCATGTAATGCCTCAACACCATGGCAGAAGCATCTTCCCAGTCGCAGCTGTCCGGGCGACGTCCCCCGCAACACGGCCCCTACATCCTCCGCAAGCTCGTCGCCAACCTGCCACTGGCCGCTGATGGCGTTTCCGACAATGTCCGCATCACCTGCGTAGAGGTGTCGGGTGTGTATTCCCCATCATCTTCAGCTACCCTGGGACTTGCTGACCTGTGAAGACGGCAATCTCTACGTCGGTACTTCGGCCGCCGAGATCCTCCACTTTGTTCTGCTACCACCGGAGTCCGACGACCCTGCTGAAGAACCCACGGCCATCATCGCCTCGAGACTGGAGCCTCCGCACAACGATCCCAATGGACCCGGTGTACAGCATATCCTGCTCCTTCCCAGCATCAACAAGGCCTGCGTGCTCTGCAACAATACCTTATCGCTGTACTCGCTCCCTGAATTGAGTCCAGACTCGACCTTCAAGCCCATCGGATGCCTCTGGGTCGGAGGTGTGGACCTCAACCAAGACCTAGATGCGCCACCTGAAGATGGCGTCGTGGTGGTCATTGGGCTGAAGAAGCGACTGCGACTGGTGCAGATATCCGAGAACTCGCCCCCAAAAGCCATCAAAGCAATCGAGTATGGAGGCTGCTTGGTATCAGTGCGCCGTGATACATTTTCGTGTGCCGCCGATGCCCACTCCTATGCGCTTCTTGATGTGGTGCACCAACAGAAGATTGGCCTCTTCCCCATCTCATCTTTGGATCCAGATGTTGGTGACGTAGGTGGGGCCGCCGAACATCTGGCTACCGTGCCGAATGCACCATCCAGAAGCATCTCTTCAGCTAGTCCACAGCCGCGTCTGGAAGAGCACCATGGGCATGTGAGAAGTACAAGTCTGAGTGTTTTGGGCCTGAGCGGTCACACCTCCCGCACCGCAAGCCCGCGTCCTGCCGCGCAACGATATGGTTTTGATGTGCCAGAGTCGTTGTCTCGTGATATGTCGCCAGCCCCAGCACGATCATCCTTAGAGGAAACAGACAGAGCATCTAGTCAATCTCGAGCCGGCGCAACTTCGCCCGACAAGCCTCTGCCTGTACCTCCTTCGGAAGATAACCAGCCCCAAGAGGAGCCTTCACTGCCGGAGCCGCCTCGTTTCATTCCGCTGAAACCTCACGTCGCATCACCAAATCCAAATGAGTTTCTGCTTACAGTGGGCACTACACCCACTGACCAGGGTGTTGGTATGTTTGTGAATCTTGATGGTGACATGTGTCGTGGAAGCATTCAGTTCAGCAGTTACCCCGACGCCATTGCGGTAGACGGGTCCGGGGTAGACATGTCCAGATCTATGGCCACAAACATGAACGCTGAGGAGGGCTACGTGTTAGCTGTTGTGCATCGAGAACATGAGGGGACCCTGACCTATGGCGTGGAGATTCAACGGTGGGACGTGGACCCAAGTGATGGAGAAGTTGATAAACACTGGCTCAACTTCAGTCCTCTGGGTCTCACAGTGGACGATAACGGTTCCTATATTTCGGCTCCAGTCGGTATGCGTACTGTGGTTCGGCCTTATGACTTGGTCATCCCAGAAGTAGGTGCAAAACTGGCCGTGCAGCCACTGCGACTTGAATCGTCCAAGGCTGCTTCAGGAAAATCTGCTGAAAAGCCAAGAGCCCAAACAAAAGCAGATCGGGATTTTGTCGAGCGCCTCTCCAAGTTACAGTCGCAAACTGTTGTTTGGGCTGGAGATCAGATTTGGTGGACCGTACGCAATCCACTGGTGACTCGTCTCGATGCTCGAATTGAGGAGGCTCAATATGCCACTCAAGGAGATAGGACACGTATACAGCCGAATCGAGCATTACTGGAGAGGCTCCTTGGCGATATACGGGGACAGGAGCCACGCAATGAATCAGAGTACCTCAGTCTCATCTACATTCGCCAAAAGGCCTCGCTCATGCTCTTCATGGACGTGGTTCTACGGACCAAGACGAACATTATTATATTCGAAAACGAGAAGCGCATCACCGAGCAAGCACTCATTGAGGGCGAGATGGATCCACGGGTTGTCCTGAGTCTAATGCCTATTCTCAATAAAGAGGTAGTCCAGGGATCTGATGGCATACAGATATATGGCGGAATCACGACCATGGTAGAGCAATTTCTGCGGCAAGTTGACTTTTCCGCCATGTCGACCAACGCCAGTGGGCCGTTTGGGGATAACTTGCTACATTTCGTCAAGCGCTATCTTCAATTCTGGAAGAGGCGGAAAGGAATGGCAAGCGTAACAAATGACCCTCATGTGTTCAAGACCATTGATGCGGCACTGCTTCACATCCTTCTGCTCTTGGACCAGGGAACTTCAAAGGGGACATCAAGCCCAGGCAGCCACCGAGCAGAGCTTTACGAACTTGTCGACAGAGAAGTCGAATGTTTTGACAGAGCTGTCGAACTACTCGAGCAATTCAAGCGTCTCTACGTACTCAGTCGGCTATACCAAGGTAATTGCAAAGCTTCTGTCAAGTCATCCAAGGTGCTTGCAACCTGGAGACGCATCATTGAATGCGAAGAAGACAGGGGCGGCGAGCTTGTAGATGGGGAGCTCAAAGTGCGAGAATACTTGAGCAAGATTCGGGATCAAGCCCTGGTCGAAGAGTACGGCGCATGGCTCGCAAATCGAAACCCTAAGCTCGGCGTCCAAGTCTTTGCTGATGACCAGAGCAGGGTCAGATTTGATCCTGCACGAGCTGTTGACCTGCTAAGAGAGAAGGCGCCAGGTGCCGTCAAAGAGTACCTGGAGTACCTTGTGTTTGGAAGCAAGAAGGTTTGTTGAGAAGGTCGATTCTTTCCGATATTTTCACTAACACCATGTACAGCATCCACAATACGTGAATGAACTAATTGCCTTCTATCTTGACACGGTCATCAGCGAACTCGAGAAGAATCCCGAGTCGCGCGCTACGTTGTCCGAAGGCTACGAGACATACCGTATCCTCGAGCCACCCAAACCTACGTACTACTCGTTCATAAGTGACAATGCTAGTGATGTCGAGTGGTACCGTGCAAGGCTCCGCCTGCTTCAGTTGCTTGGCGAGACATCTTCTTACGACGTCAATGCAGTGTTGTCGCGTCTACAGCCCTATGAGCAAGAGCTTGTCTCCGAGATGATCATTTTGAACGGCCGACAGGAGAGACACGAAGAAGCTTTGAAATTACTCACACACGGCCTCGGCGATTACGATACCGCCATAAACTACTGTCTTTACGGCTATGCATCCATCCATCGCCCTGCAACAATTGGTGGCCCTCCTGTTTCGCTCCATCAGATTCCCAGTCGTGCAGAGCAATCTCGTTTGTTCGGAGTCCTCTTGCAAGAGTTTCTGAATATTGAGGATCTCTCTCAGCGTGTCGAACGCACGAGTGAACTTCTTGAGCGTTTCGGAGGCTGGCTTGATGTAGCTGATGTTTTGGCGATTGTGCCAGACGAATGGTCTGTGAATGCATTCTCTGGGTTCTTAATTCACGCTCTTCGTAAGTTGATTAGAGACAAAGCAGAGAGCGATATTTTGCGGGCGCTCAGCGATGCTCAAAATAGCCAGATGAGCAGTGAACTGGTGGAAAAGCGAGATGAGCTAGGTGCGACATTTGAGAAAGTATCCTAGGTCAGGTACATGTGGATTGGGATATATTTAGCAAATCTTAATATAAGGAAAACTCGGTAGATGAGACCTAGAATTGATCTGTATTGGGAATTGGTAAACATGTCGGACCAACTATGAAGATGGTTCATGCCTGACCCGCGATGGTCTTGGCATTTGCGTACCCGAAGGCACAAACAACAACCATGTCTAGACACCAACGCTCCAAACGCCACAGCTAGGCCTACACCACCTTGTTTCAATCAGATATAATACTATCCATTGCACAAGAAGCCAAAACACAAAAATGCAGCGCCGTATGGTGAGGAGCATAATTTTCACATTGTGTTCGGTAGTCCGGCGCTAATCAGGTGGCAGCTCACCAAAGACGACGAGGCCTCGGCGCAGAGCGAAGATCTCGAGGTACGACGTGAGGATCAAGAGAAGATCAACAGATTCAGTTCTCTGCACCAAAAGGAAGAGATTCTCGAGGAAGAGCTGCGGGCGAAGATTGTACGCCCTAATCGCTTTTTCTAAAACCCAGCTCAGACTAACCAGTGAGCACAGAAGGAGAAGGAGGATCTTGAGGAAATCTCGGGTGAACTAGAGCTCGCGGATGAAGAAGAGAAGGTACCGTAAGTTGTTCCATGTGAATTACATTTATCCCCTTGTTATTCAGAGTGAGGTCCATTATATACTAATCCACTAAAACAGATATAAAGTCGGCGACTGCTTCATCTCATTACCCCAGCCCCAAGTTCTCGAGCTCCTCAGCTCATCAACCGAGACCATCGAAGGCGAAGTCGACGCCCTCAAGACGAAGCTCGAGGGAATCCAGGAAGAAATGGGAGAGCTAAAGAAGGCCCTATACGGCCGTTTCGGCCGCAGCATCAACCTAGAGACGTAGAAAAAAGTTCTAGTAGTCCACACAAAAGCATCTAGACGATTCTTTAATCCTTCCCCCCCCCCTACGATTCATGACCGCAGTAAATCAATACAAAGAGAAAAAACAAGAAGAAGATGATGCGTTTTCTAGACACGGCCCAATTCCGAACTTCATTCCTTACCCCGACTCCGACCTCGGAATTCGCACCCTTACACTTATCGGACTAGCAACACGCGCGCACCTCGTGCAGACCGAGAAACATATGCACAGATGCCGGGACTCCAACTCTCGGCACACACACACACACATAGAATAGTATGAGCTGGCCCTTTTCTCCCCCTCTTCTCCACTCATGGAACACAGCCCAGACTACCGTCCCAAGGTCAATTCTGCCCGACGGCATGCGCCCGATGGAATACAAGTCGTAGCTTTACCATGCACTAGGCAACGGGCTTACAGTTGCCCCGTTGAGCCGGTTTGCCTGTTCAACGGCGCCGCCAGCCCCGCACCCATCTTGGAGATATGGGTCAGGCGCTATGACGGGATCCCCGCTTCGCCTAATCCAATCTAGAGTCGAGGATTATGTAGTCATTTATAAATCATGGTGCGTGTATTTCGGCAACCGGTTGACGATCGTTGCGTGCGCTTGGGAGGAAGCGGGTGGGTCTAATGTCGGAGTAGCGGTGGTCGCTTTGCGTTGCATCGGATCGGGCCTGGGTACTGGAATGTTTCCCTTTGCTTTTCTTTACACTTTGCCTATATGGCTGTCGCAATACTTCTTTGATATTCCTCTCTCTCTCTCTCTCCCCATCTTCTTTTCTTTCCCTTACGAGCGACCTGCTATGTGTGTGAGCGACGAATAGACTGCGCCATTTGAACCAATCATCGTTGTTATTCTTAATTCTCGGTCAAAGCAGAGACGGGGTGACGGGAATCGTCGAGAGGATGGCGTCTGGCGCTGATCTTGAAAAAAGTTATTCCCGGGAGCAACAGGGTGTTGGGCCTACGCATGAGGCTATCACGTCGCCGGTTGCGCTGGTGAGGAGTTTTACGTCGAAGAGTCAGAGGGGTGTGAACAGACAGCGTTGTGTGTTTGTCCACCTTTCCTACTCTTTCTTTTCTAGGTTTTTCTGGGAGGGGAAATTTGGCGTCAGTCGGAGAGTTGACGTACTGACGGATATCCTTAGCTAGTGTGGACACGGCACGTGCAGCACACTTGAAAGAGATCGGGAAAGAGGTCGATGAGCCTGACATCGAGCACAAGGGTGCGATTGAGAGAGTTGAGTTCCGAGTATCGAGTTCGCACAATGGGACGAGTGCATCGTCTGAGACGTCGAGCGAGCCTATTCCATGGCGGCGTGTCTTGAGGTTTGAAGACGGAGATCCTGAGAACCCAGAGAACTGGGGTCGTGTGAGCAGAATAACTGTTTACATCTGTCGGAATGGTACTGAAATTGTGTGCAGTGGAAGAAAATCTATACCGTCTTCGTTGCAATCATAAGTGGTAGGCACTCTCGTTCCTCACCTTCAATCGTCCCCCTTGCCCTCAAACTAAACATATCCAGTCATGAACAGCACCATGAACTCAAGTCTAGCAGCTGGAGCTACAGGCCCCATATCCCGCCATTTCAACGAGTACAACGAGTACATGCTCGTTCTCCCTACCTCCATGTACCTAGTTGGCTACACATTCGGTCCTATGCTATGGGGCCCATTGTCTGAAAGCTACGGGCGCAAGGGTACAATGGTGATTTCGTTTGCCATCTTGACAATATTTTCGGTTGCGTCGGCGCTTTCGCCCAACTTTGGCGCTCTGGTCGTGTTCAGGTTTCTCGTTGGCGTGGGCGGAAGCTGTGCGATTAGCGTTGTTGGTGGCATCTGTGCGGATATTTATCACGATCCAAAGCAACGCGGTAGAAGTATGGCGATATTTATGGTGTGTTGTCTCTCTGTCGTGTGTTCTAGAGGTTGGTTTCTGATCGTGTGAGCTAGGCTGCGACGACATTTGGTCCTGTATTAGGACCCCCGATATCGGGTTTCGTTTCTGTGATCGACTGGAGTTGGGCTTTTTGGGTTGGAGCCATCTTCGCAGGTGCGACATGGCCCATTTTTTACCTGTTCGATGAGACGTATGGCCCGACGATACTGAAGCGTCGTGCTCAGCGATTACGCAAGGAGACGGGTGATGAAAGTATCGTTGCGCCACTGGAGCTGGAGAAAACGGACTTGAATCACCTTGTCACAGTCATCTTAACGAGGCCAATACGTATGATCATCTTTGAACCACTCGTCCTTTTTACTTGCTTGTACTTGAGCTACGCATGTAAGTTCGCATGGTCATTTTCTTTTACCTATAGACATCCACGGCTGATGCTTACAAATCAATCCAGACTCAATATTCTACATTTTCATGCAATCCTATCCTATCATCTTTACTGGAACCTACGGCTTTAACGCCGGTGAAATGGGCCTGGCGTTCCTACCTATTGGTGTTGGAGCCACCATATCCGCAGGCATCTACCTTGCCTGGGACTGGTACCTTGCACGCGCCCAGCGTCTACACCGCCCCTGGTCACAACGTGAGGAGATGCGTCGACTACCCCTTGCATGCATCGCAGGCCCCTTTTTCGTCATCAGTGCTTTCTGGCTAGGCTGGACAGCACGAAGGGACGTTCATTGGATCGTGCCCGTACTTGCTGGAGTTCCATTTGGCATGGGCTATTTATGTCTTTTCATGGCTCTGCTAAACTACCTTGTCGACGCTTACGAAGTCTTTGCCGCCTCGGCCATGGCTGCTGCTTCGCTGTCTCGATCATCGTTTGGGGCAATATTGCCGTTTGCCACGAAGCCGATGTATAGGGCTATGGGTGTAGCTTGGGCGACGACCCTGTTGGGGTTTTTCTCGCTAGCCCTGTGCGTGGTGCCGTTTGTGTTCGTCAAGTGGGGTGAAAAGATGAGAGAAAAGAGTAAGTTTTGTCAGCATCTGAGACAAAAGAAGAGGGAAGAGGAAGAAGAGAGGGAGAGGGAGCGAAGGACAGAGGGGGGTGCGGTAGAGGCTAAGGCAGATGGGGTTTAGGGGAAAGAAGAGGTATGAGTTGTTCGCGCCGGTTGTTCGAACATATCAATTTACAACTACTATTATGCTTTTTCAATCCCAAAGTGCTAGGTTTTTGCACGGATCAGTCAAAGTCTCAAAAGTCAATCAATCGGATTCATTCATGTCAAAGTAAAGTGCAGGAAAGTGGAGTGCGCAAAGAACGGCCATTATTTGTACTGTCAGCTCTATAATAGCAGCAACTGCGTTAGCATACAAATTCAAGAACAGCCACCACAGAATAGTCACTTCCACATCAGGACAATGGCGGGGGGGGGGGCTGATATACCATGCGGGGTAGCCTTAGACTGCAAGCCGAACAACGTCACCTATGCACATTCA
>JALPSE010000032.1:29764-65180 GCA_030558545.1 Bipolaris gigantea
TGTGCTGGTGCTGGTGCTGGTGCTGTTGTCGCTACTGCTAGCACTGCGACTGCTACTACTTTGCACCCTGGCGCTTCGGAAGCTTGTTGCTGCATGGCAACGGCACACTGCAGAAGTCCATGTCTCAACGCCACCGCTGCAGTCGATATGCCGAAGCACCGAGAGGCAGCACAAAAGAGGATGGGAGCCATGGCGCGGTAAACGCTTTCGAGCGCGTATCCCAGGGTCTGCGGGACACATGATGCCTTGAGAGACGAAGCGTGCGAGCAGCGAGGGCGGATTGGAATTTGCGCCGTCCCAAGCAAAAGAGGGTGTGTGTGGGATTGGCAGTCGGATGCGAACGAATTGGAGGCGTTGAGGCCATGCCAAATACGACGCGATCTGGTAAACAGCGTGGGAATCGCCATGTGAGAGGGGGGAAACGGCATGGCCAATCCTGAATCCGAACAGCTCGGCCGGCGCAAGGGCATGTGCGGCTGAGGGTTTGCAGGGCAGGGCAGGGCAGGGCAGGGCAGGGCAGGGCAGGGCAGGACGGGACAGGACGGGACAGGATGAACGAATGGCGGTGGGAATCTTCGAGTCGCTGGGTGCAGTGCGATAAGAGGCCGTTGTCATCATGAGCGTGGCATGGACATGGGGCATGGGCATGGATGCAGATGTGCATGGCTCACCGAGTCGCCTGTACCCCGCTCCAGCAGAGGCCATGGCCTTTTGCGGGCTCACGACAGGCCGTGTTGGGCATGTCCCTACAGGGTCCGCGGCACAACATCGGCCCACACACGAGCGGACATGTCGTCCATGGACACCACGCTCGAGTGCTGTGTCGGTATAGACAGCACGCCTAGCACCCGTCCTCGTCCTGCAGGCGGGCTGGCCGCAAACCAATGCCTGGGCCGCAGCACACGGCACGCAGCACACAGCATGCAAATGCCCGCCAAGGCGTGTGGGGAAGCCGGTGAGATGAGACGTGTTTGATTTGCATATGCCGCGCATGCCATCATTTCCTGCCATATGAGTGCGCAATCAGTGCGAAACCGACGGTGCAGTGCCTGTTGCTCGCCGGCTGCCCATCCCCTCGCCTGCCCGCCTACCCGCCTACCCGCGTCCCAGAGTAGGCAGAGGCTCGCTGCTGTCGCTGTTGTCGCTGTTGTCGCTGTTGTCGCTGTTGTCGCTGTTGCACCATGGTCTTTGGCGCGCCCCACCATCGCACCTGCCATGGCGCGATCGCCTCCAAACTGCCATTTCTATTTTCGGCCTCCGGACCAATCACCGCCCGCGTTTCTGCATGGCTGCGGTAATGCCTGCACTCACCCACCGACAAGCACACAACAGTACATGCCCACCACACCACCACACCCGCTACATCTGCTCCTGAACAAGTGTGCGAACCGAGTACGTCCGCTAGTCTCGCCGGCACGCTGCAATCCACTCGTCCCATAGCTAGCCGTCCAGCCTAGCGGGACGCGCGACGTAATCCTGTCGACGAGGCCAGCCCTAGAGAGCGCCCAACACTACTGCCGCTACTGCTGCATCCGCTCTCTTGCCCCGGCGACTGCAGCACCCCGTTGATCCAACTGCCTGGCTATACCACCGCCTCAGCCCTCAGGCGCGGACGCGATGGGCGCAACGACTCATGATGCACGGCCGTAAGCAAACCACTAACGCCCTCTACACATGTCCGAGCAACGCCGGCTGTCCACCAAGCCGCCATTCTGGCCGGTGCTTATGGACAGAGACTCATCCACCTTCTTCTCATCCCACCTCTTCCGATAGGCGCAGCCAACCAAGCCTAGTCGTTCCCGTCCCGGCGAAGAAGACGCCTTCTCCGGCTGCCATGCCATCATGCATCCTCGGACGCCTCCTCAACCATTTTCCCTCCCAAACCAACCCTTGCCCGCCAATCCTGCCGTCTACACATTCTGCCCATCCGGTACCTCACACAGACCCACTGGCTGTCTGCGCCGCCCAGCTCCGCATACCGATCATGTTCCTGCCCATGCCGCTGTACACCCTACCCTCATCCTCTCTGATTCCCACTACCCAGCCAATAGGAGCGCACACGACTAGCTCAAGGTACACACATGTACCTACCTGTACCCTCCCGATCCCCAATTCCCGTCCTGCCGTCATCTGCGCCATCTTGGAAAGCCTCCTGTGCCCCCATGGCTAAAATGACACGGTCGAACTGCTGTTCCGTCATCTTGTAGCATAACGGGCGTGCACCCACACCCAATCCTGCTGATCGCGACAAGACGCAATCCAAACTATACCTCGACTTGTCTCACCACTCGCTCAAGAGCAACATGACCTGATTGAGATAGATCCAGTCGTGCTCTCTGGCCCATGCTTTCCCTCATGATTGGCTGGCGGAAGCCTGTCTTTGACACTTGCCATGCCTGATTGTCCCTGACGATAATTCAACTGGCAATTTTGCGGTCAGATTTTACGAGCAGGCCTTGGGAAAAAAAATGCAACCTTCTAGACCGCATTCCCTGGTGGAGATTGGTCTGCTCTCTCATTGTGTCATGCCAACAACAGGCCTTCAAGCCGCCTATTTATCTATAAACTGCCTCCTCGGCTTCGGTGGTTGATTTCGGTCCGAGAGCAACGCAGTTGAGCCGGGTTGCCAGTGTGCACCCAATCTCTCTATTCTTCTTCTTTTCTTTTTCTTTTCTTTTCTTTTTGCGACCCCAACTTTCGACACACCAGCCAACTTTACGTCATTCCCCGCGTCGTTGGAAAGTAGACACAGATCCATTACTGAGCTGCAGCCAAGGCCCATGCCCATGCCCATGCCCATCGATCTGGTGCAGCCGTTTCAGATTTCGGATCATGGGTTGCCTATGATCTACAAGTACCATGTGTGTATCACAAAGTGCCCGCCGCAGAATGACGCGCGCAGGATTCCCAGGCCCTCTTTGCATCCGCTCTTGAACGCATCCTGAGCGTTTGCTTTAGCTGTCGGCAACCCATCTACCCGGCGGCTGCCATGCCATCCATGTATCTGAAACGCGGGAGATCCGAGTGCCAAAGTGGGCCTTTGCGCATCTTAGCTGTGCTGTGTTAATTCTTTTTCCTTTCTTTTTTCTTCTCCTCTCCATTGCAGATCAGCCGTCTCCGTGGTATATATCACCGGTGCTAACTAAGCAGAGTTTTTTTTTTAGTCTTTTAGTTTTTTAGTGTTTTTTAGTGTTTTTTTTTTTTGCCTTTTGGAACGGCGACTAAAATTCGCAACCTTACCAGCACCCCAAGGCATCCGAGCGCGCCGCAGAAGAATCCCATCTCCTGCGTCCCGAATGGCCGAAATCTCAAAGAGCCGGCCCTCTCCCTCAGTGTTCTTTTTTTGGGGGCGAGGGTGAGAAAACAAAAGGAGGGGATGTAGCCAAGCTTGTTCGCAAAACACAAGTACCCACAGAAAGGTAGTTGCTAAACGCAAAATGCATGAAGATTACGAGTCATCAAGGGCACGCTCAAACAGTCCATGAGAGAGAGAGTGTGTGATTGAGTGAGTGAGTGAGAGATAAAAAACAAGCAAAAGAGAAAAGAAGACAACGAAGCCCATGGGGATCTACGTCGAATTACGTTAGTAACAAGGATCGAAAGAAGCGGATTCCCATACTAGGACAGCCACGTACCGAACCCACAACCTTTGGTGATCAGAGACGGTCAAACGCCGAAAACCAACGCGCTACCATTGCGCCAAGGCTCCTCTTTGGGGAAGTGTAGATGACTGGTTCCCCTTGTAGACATTATATACTTTTTGTGTATAACCAACGTGTGTGGGGAGGGGGGAGGAAACAATACCACCTGCAGTAACCAAGTAAACCCTCAAGGGTACCAGAAAAAAATGAAAATGAAAAAAAAAACACACTACAAACATACGATTGGATTTCCCGGGTTGAAAAGAAAAAAAGACATAAATACCAAAGTGATGGGGTCCCGCAGCAAAAATCGATTCCTAGCTAACCCCTCGCGCATAGGTACATTATATCCATCCATACATGTACTACTAGTGATGCAATCAACATCAAGCAGTGCCACGTGACTGTCCCCACCTCCCACTAACAACCAACCGAATCTCTATCCCAACACAAAAAAAGGGTGAACCTCAAACAAGGCACACAACATGCCTCATGCCAGACGGCAAGTACACCAGCAACCAAAAAACAAGGCGAATTGCATCGGCCGGGAATCGAACCCGGGGCTAGCCGACGTTGTCCAATCTGAACCCGTAGAGGAACAGACGGATGGCAACGGCTAATTTTACCACTAAACCACCGATGCCGGGGGGCGGAACAGGAAGCTGCTGCTTCTCTCGATGGAACAACGCACCACTGCAGCCCATCTATACTGCGCAGGTATAAAACGGGGCCGCACGGCGCGGGTGGTCACTGGGGGGGCCGCGAGGGGAGTCGCGCGCTGCTGCTTCGGCCAACGCCGCTGTGCATCGGAATTCCCCTGTGGGGCGTGGAGGCGGGGAACAGGATGCGTGGGATACTCGGTGCGCAAGCGCTGGTTGGGGGGTGTCTTTTCGGGGCCGTGGTGCAACGCTGGGAGAGAGAGACTTTGTACAGAGACATGGGTGTGAGAGGGAAGGAGTGCATTGGGAATCTTGATCTGTAGATGGGTGAAGAGGTACGTGTTTGGTTCGTTGACCTCGTTACCTGCTTTTGAGGGAGGGTTCTTCTAGTCGTCACTTGTTCATGTCATGAGTACTTGGTACAGTTTGTATGGTTTCCATGGCTAGGATTTTGTGATGTTCGTGTCAGATCCACATCACATGTTGAACAATGCCTTTGAACCAAAAAGACTTGCTGCCTACATGAGCGCAATATCGACATTTTGGCAGAAACTAAACATGAGCTCTACAATGCACTACAACCATTCGATTCCTTGTTCGCAACTCCGCCCCTCACCCCCCATAATCTCCTCTCTTTCCACCCACCGCATCCTAATCATACTTCCTCACCGGCCTCCCCTTCTCAGCCTGCTCACACAACCCCCGCTTGGGCATCTTCTCCAGCCAATCGCTCTCCCTCTTCACATAGCCCACGCGGCGATACGGCTTCCCCTTATCACCCCTAAACAGCTTATGCCAGTTCTCCAAGCCCTCGACCACCTGTTTCTTCGCACTCTTGAGCTCCTGCGCGTGTCGATTCTTCAGCTCGCCACTGCTGAGCTTCTTCCTGTGGCGCGCTTTCTCCATTGCCGCAGCGCGTTCCTCGGGGGTCAGAGAGGCCTTTTCTTCGGGATCAACAGGCATGTACATTTGCTCTACTCCCCGTAGATCCGGGACTGAGTCTTCGGCGAAGCAGCCGGTTAGGTAAGCACGGGCGGCATCTTTGCCGGCGAAAAAGTGGTAGGAGCCGCCGGGGCCGTAGGTGGTGGGCGAGATGGAGACATCGTATATTGTGCCGTTGATGGCGAGGTAGATGGGTTTCTTGGGATCGGAGCCGTCGTATAGTGCGAGTTCGCTGTCGGTGAGGACGACTTCGCCTTGCTGTCATGGGTGGTTAGGATCGACTCCCTACCAATGTGCCGCCGAGATGGGAAAATGGGGTGACGTACAACCAGACTCTTCCATTCTCGCGCCCGTGTCCACCATGGGTTGTAGCCCCATGTCATGCTTTCCCCGCTGCTACTCAGATAGCTCAGTCCACAGCTTAGCAGTACCAGTCCGCCCAGTATGCGTAGTACATCTAGTACTGACAGGCCACTGGACGTTTCCTTGGCCTGCTCTTTGATCGCCTGCTTGAGCTCAGCCTTCTCCTTTGCAGCCGCAAGATCTGGGTCCCCAACCGAGTTTGTCGCATCTGTGGCTGAATTGTCCTTTGCAGGACGACGGTATCGTGCCGATGATGACATTGTGTCGGTAGTATTGGGGTGACGTAGGCGTCGCGAGAGTGCGCTTGTGCAACGCGGAGTCGGATAGGAGAGGTACGATGGTGCCAACTACACAATCTGAAATTTTCCCGTAGTTTCTACAGTGTCTTGAGATCAGCAACCAGAAAAAGGCAGAACACAGAGAGGAAGTGTATGTATACCCGTTCACAACTGACCTACAGCTCAGGAACTGCACTGCACAATAGCAAATGAACCCAACTGCACGAGCTCACTGACCTCAAAAAATAACAACCCAGCCAATTAGGACGGTTCAAAGACGTGTCCAAAAGCCAAGAGAGGCGATCCAATGCGCGCGCGGACTGCGGAGAAATAGATTGCTCCTGGCGTCTGGTACGTCGGAAGCAACGCGCATCCCCGTTCCGATGATTGGGCCCCTCGTCCCGGAATCCCGGTTGATGTCACCTGGCCACTGCACTTTCGCTTGAGCCCGCAGAAAATCTAGAATTCAGTGCATGAAGAGATTGATTACGCATTGAACTTGACCTCTCCAGGAATACTATAATCCATACACACACCCTGTGCTAAACCGTCTAGGCACCCATCTTGCACCAGCAGCCTTTTGCATTGACTTTTCTTTTATCATATAGGTTTAGCTATATATTATCTTTTTTGGTGCAAGGAGAGTGTCCTGCCAAACGCTCAATGCGGCAGCAATTAGTCCCATCAAATATTTACAGCAACCGTGCAATATCTTTCTTTTCGTCTTCGAGCAGCAACATTCAAATCATTGATCCAAGGAGTCGTGGATGTTGCGGATTTCGACTTGGGCCTCTCGGTCACTCTTTGGGAACACCTGTTTGAGGCCCGCCTGGAAAACCCCGACATTGTAGTCGATGAGAGCCTTTTTCTCGGCTGGATTGTCCTGGCCCATGATACACACTAATGCGAGGTACCTATCAGCAGTCAGCGCCCACCCCTGAACTAGTCACCTATCCGGATTGGCTTACTTGTTAATCTCACGCAAGTAAAGATACCTGCTGTTCTTCTTCTCCATGGTGATCAGACTCTCTGCATCGTTGTTGCCCATCTCGCTTTCGTTGTCTCCGTCATTAGGCCGATCCCAACCATAAATCTCACTGACATCAATGACAACGTCGATGTAGTCGGAACAGATCTCATAGCTGCCGATGTCGGTTGGGCTCGTATCTGTTGCAATGTATATCTTACTCATAATATCGAAGAGATATGCCTTCTCAATGTTGCAAGCCCCACACAGATTGTTGAGCAATGCCTCGAGCGTAGGCAGTTGCGGAATGAGTTTTTGGATCACTTTACTAAACGCCTCGAAGATGGACTGATCGTAGATGGACGTCTGGTAAAAGGATATGGGCGCTTGCTCATAGCCGTGGTCTGAAAGTTCGTCTTGAACTCGTTGAATGATATCACGGAAGGTGTCACCGCGGAAGTCATCTGACAGTCCGTCGACCTTGTGGACGAACACTTCGATGTTGATGTTGGGATATGATTGCTGCAGGTTGAGAATGGTCATGTTGAGCCGGGCAATGGCATCGAGATACTCGTCCTGTGCGTCAATGACCCATATAAGCGCTCCGATTTCCTCAAAGATATTGTCGGTATCGAAGGCTGGATCAAAGTAGTCTAGGTGGCCGGGGAGGTCCCATACTTGAAAGTCCATGAACGAGCTATTGTATTTGCTTAGTATACGAAGACAAGTATCTTAGGCGTGACTTACTGCATAGACTCCTTCTTGATCCTGTAGGTAGTCTCTAGATACAAGGTTTCGCTCGGTGGCAGCTTGTGGAAGACGACACTTGATATCGACGACTTTCCACTCCTGTGACATGATTAGCGTTGGGACCACAGCACCTTTGCCGTAACTCACCTCCGCTGACCCATGAGCAGCAGCCGTGGCTTGCCATCTCCGGCTTTGCTGTTTGGCACACGGCCTGTGTGGTACTGGGGCGAAAATTCAACCGGCGGTTGTTCGGCATTCGGCAAGTCCTGTAGAAAGCGATCCATGGTTAACTGTGCACTTGGCTTGAGAAGTGATGAGCTGGCGGATGTTTGTGTCTTTTCTTGGACATTCTCGCGGGTGATGTTGCGCGCTGCATCGACGGCTGCTGAGCGCTGCTGGGAGAGGTAACGGCTCTCCATGGTAGTGTATGGGGAGGAGGTGGTGGTGGCAATGGTGGTTGTACAGGGTATATGGCTAAGAAAAAAGACAAGTAGCGCAAAGAAACGGGTATCGTGAGCAAAGGAAGGGCGGCGCCGAAGGAAGAAGAAACACAGAAGCAAAGATTACAAAGTAGCGCCTTTTGTCTTGACCTCAACGGACCGACATTTGCGCGGTGAAGCGTGGTAGTTTGGGAGATGGCAGCCACGCTCGGACAGGGCGTGATATGCAGGCCGACGAGGGAAGCCACGAGGGCGTCCGGCTCGCGAGGATGGCGAGGCTGAAGACAAAGCGACGGGTCAATCAGGAGCGGCCGTGATGTTCTACAAGAGTGACACGCCCAAGGCAATCGACAGTGGGCCGAGGGTACAAAAGGGGAGCTCAGGCCATGGTGCAAACGAGCATATAGGGCTGTGGGATGTGGGAGACTGGCGACGCGACACACGTGGGCTGGACGCGAGCTAGCTGGAGAGGGAGACGACACTGGACCATGTGGAGAGAGTGTGGAGCGGGAGAAGAGAGATGGGCTTACCTCCATGGTTATACGGTGGTAGTGTAGCGTCTCTGCGGTGCGCACGGTGGAGGTGGTCGTTAGGCCCTAGCCTCGCGATACCCTTCCTCTACTTACTGTACCCTGGCCGTTGGCTCGGAGCCCGACCTGATCACCACCCTCGGACCAGATGCGCGCAGAGCATCCAAGACCTCTCTTCCAACACTACCCTGTTTCACTCTTGTCCCCAAACAGGCCTTATGCAGGTCGAGTTCGACTCGAAAACGCCCGTCGGCAGGGATGCTTTCGCAGCGGAGGCCGGCCCCAGAACCTCTTCCTGGCACACGAGTCGATGCCGAATCGGAAATCAGTCAAGACTGCTGATGCGCAGCCACAGTGGCCTGACTTCAACGCCCTGGAGGAAGAAAAAAGTATCGCAGCATCAAGTCAAGCGTGCCTGCGACGCAACAGTTGGGTTGCGCTCTGCCATCTTGGCTCAAAGCAGCAAGATCTTCAGGCACCACGCTCTGCCGCCTCCAACATCACCCACCCTCTCCTCTCTAGCCCGCGCCCCGAGGATTCATGGCTAAGCAACGCAGTCCAGGCCCTTGGAGCGGTGAGGGTAATCATGTCGACAGGGCAGCCCGGCATGAGTCAGAGCTAACGGGAGTATCCCATGCCAGACCGGGATTGACCTTCTTGTCGCGGATAACTATATATCCACTCCTGTAGCAACGTCACTGCGTTGCGCAAGCACCTCTTGAACGCCATGCCCCAGCTTTCGCTCTTCTCTCACGGTAGAAGGCACTTGTCGCTGACAGCGCTGTGTATTACACGTAGTCACGGGAGCCCACGCTGAAAAGAAATAAAACAAAAGAAAAAGAAACACCAATCAGACCGCACAAACACATACTAGTCGCACCCGAACTGGTTTTCAATGCACACATATCCGTATCCGATTGGTATTGCAGTACTAAGCTTAAGAAAGCAATATCAAATACATCCGACGCTCCGCTCCCAATTGCCTGGGTATCAAGCCAGCAAACCAAAAGCAGTCATCTTCCAATCTCTGTAAACCGAATACCCATACACCCGCATCCAGCCGCACCCCTGACTTAGACTCCCTTCAACGCCACACAGGACATAGAATCATACTCGCAATCAATCGTCCAGTACGAACTCTCTCTGGTACCTTCAGTCCCGCGGGCCAGTCACTTCAGCGCCTAGAGTGCCAGCCGCCGCCTGTCCAAGTCCGCCAAAGAAAGCAAGGAACAGGGCCAGCGCAGTCGATTCTCCAGCAGACATCACGTCACTGTCTGACAACGACCCATCCGATTCCATGGCCTCGACTTCTTGTTTCGTCTCTTCGCTTGGCTGATAAGTAGCGTCCGCTTCGTCTTCCAATACATCCGCGTCACATCCGGGGCTGTGCACTTTTCCCCTTGTGCTCCGCCTGACAGCTCCATTGGCTGAAGCCGGCTGCACTGCGCTAGATGAACCATTCGACTTCTTTGAAGGACGCCCGCGCCTCTTAGGCGTAGCCGTCTCGAGAGCTGGCGGTGGCTCCTCGACGTGTTCCATGACTCGTGCCAGTTCCTGTTTGAAAGTAACGTGTTTTTCCTGGCTTGGTACTAGGAAAGAGAGCACGCTACTCTCTAGTATTGAATGAACGTCCAGGTCTCTGGTAAAAGTCCAGGTGAGCAGGCTGATGGTTGTAAAGAGCACGTCAAGACTTGTAACACTAATAGCAGGATGTGTGCTGATATGTTTGAGTTTCTGACCGGCATTGCTGATAGTTGCCAGAAGTTTGTTTGCATGGGGCGAATCGTTCCTTCCAAATGAATGTGCAAACAAGTCCAAGACATGAGACCGCGAGGAGGGTCGGTTCACGTAGAGTAAAGTCGCCCAGACCCGCCAGTACACCAAGATAGAAGCTAGCGACAATGCGTAAAAGACCTTGGCATAGGAGCGATGGGCTGCTGCCTTGGATATATGTTGATGACCAAGTGAGTAAGGAATAATCTGGACCCTGGTCAGATGTGTGTGTTATATCAGAAGCGCGCTGCATACCTGTGGCGCAAAGGCGAAAGCAAGAGGCATGGCTAGATAGCCCACTCGCATCATGCTCTTGTCGCCAAACTCAGACACCAGCTGTGGGAACAAGTTGAGTGTGACGAGTGACGCGACAATACCCATGTCGTAAACGAAGGCGTACGGTGTGAAGAGCGTGTCATGTCGCGGCGAGTCTCCATGCTGCAGAGTTAGAGGTGTGTACAACATGGTGATGAAGAACAAGCTCAATGAATATCCCAGGCTTCCAATGGAGCTTAGTAGCACGAAAGACGCAATCGTACTACTGGAGAGATTTCGCCTGCGTCCTAGAAGTCAAGTTAGCGTCGTACTCTAGAGAAACGTACGGGATTGCCGATGATGTTCTGCGTACCTTCAGCACCCATAAAGATGGAGCCTGTTATCAGTCCCACAAAGTATTGGCTTGTGTAGAGAAATCCCTCGGGCTTCATGATTCCTACAGCATCGAACTCGCGCACGAGATCTATATCGGCAATCCAATCGCCCAGATGCCATTGCCCTTGCTCACCAGTACCGTACCAGCCACTCCACAGGCTACCTGGAATCTCTTGCTTGTTGTGCTCAGCCCATCGTACGTAGGAGATGGCGCGCCAAAGGAAGGCAAAGCTCCCCACCGAGAGCAGTGATGCGAATGCAATGATGGAGAAGACAAAGGCATGACGTCGACGCGCGGGGTCTTGGGAACGCGTGTGGGCTGATGGTGGCTGTGATCTGGCGGCGCGTCGAGTAGTGAGCAGAACGCGAGCCGTGAGTACTGTAACGAGTAAGACCTGCCCGCCGAAGAGTGCAATGGGGAGTGAGTTGCTCCTCGTGGCAGCGTCAGTCTCGACTGGCGCCATAGTCACTGTGCGAAGTTTTGCGAAGGTTAGACACTAAGATCAAGGCGCATGATGCGAACGTGACAAGAATAGAGATGGAAGACAGCAAAGCAAGCTAAACCAGCCTCAAGCAGCTCTCTCTTGTTTTGAACTGCTACGCGACCACAATTCCCCGCTCACGTCACTGCACGTCAATCTGGGAATCCCTGTCGCACGCTAGACCCAAATGAGCCCTAGTCGTCGATCGGGCACGGATCACCATTTTCGTTTTAGCACATGCGCGACGCGATCTCTCAACTCCAACGGCAACAATTCTACATCCACTATGCCTCACACATACGGTGACGAGGACCTTGAAGTTGCTTCAGACAAGTACCACGAGTCATCCGACGAAGACTTTGACCCCAATGCCGCCCCAGCCGAAGATGCATCGAGCTCCGAGGACGAAGACCATATCCCCATAGAACCCGCACAGCGCAAAGGCAAGCGAAAAGCGCCTCAGGATAAGGAGTTGGACTCTGGAGATGAGGTCACCATACAATCTGCGCGACGGAAGCCGTCGAAGAAAAAGAAGGGGGGCAAGGGCAGCAAAAACGACGATGACGAGCTGATCATATCCGACGATGAAGGCGGGGAGGGCGGCCTGGTCAAGACGCGGGCACAAAGAAGAATAGAGGGCAAAGAGGCAAGGCTTCTCGCGAGAACCGAGGGCGCAACCGTAGATGTCGATGCGCTGTGGGCTCAGATGATGGCAGCGCCTCTGAAACCGCTACAAGAGTCCAAGACGCAAGAAACTGATGCACCAACGCAGCACACGCCCGTGACCAACATCCAAGCGTCAGCCGAGGAAGAGGAGCAGCTCACTGTCAAGAAAACCTTTACCTTTGCCGGCCAGGACACAACCGAAGAGAAGCAAATTCCCCGCTCCCAACTCGACAAGTACCTCAAAGACGGCTGGAAACAAACCGAAACCACACCCGCCCCAGAACCCACCGCCCACTCCTCCGGCCAGCCCGACTCCAAAATCCGCCGCCCCCTCCGCCGCCCCTCCCGCTTCGACCCCAACCCAACCGGCTACGTCCGCGCCCTCGCCCCAGAATTTCAACTCTCCTGGCCCCGCACATCTGCCCGCCCGGAAGCAGAAACCGTCGCAGAAGCAGACGCACCCGCAATCCCCAAGAAAGTAGAGAAAGCCCAGAAACTCAACGTCGTCGACAAATCACGTATGGACTGGACGGGCTTCGTCGACAAAGAAGGAATTGCAGAGGAACTCGATACTCATGGTAAAACCAAAGAGGCGTACCTGGGTCGCATGGAGTTCTTGGCTGGTGTTGAGGCAAGGAGGGAGGAGGAGAGGAGGAACGTGAAGATTAAAGCAGTGGCGGCGGCGGCGGCGGCGCATACAGTAGGTTGAGAGGAGGGTTCGTAATGGATAGGCCGTGTTGTAGCACGCGTGTGTGCAATTTTGTTTGTTGTTAATGATACCCACATTTTATTTGAAAAGAAGAAGAAGAAGAACACAAGAATACACCATTGGGTAATTGAATCTATGAGGGGTGCTGGCCAGGGCAGCTTGTTGTACAAGTTCACGGCAAGAGGAGGTATCACGATAACATGCATGTAGCATGGCACGTTGCCTTTTCACGAGGAAAAAAATGAATGAAAACACGTACATACTTTGGAATCAAGTCACATGGTAGGAAAAAAAGAAAGGAGAATCGCAAACAAAACATGAAGGATTCAAACATGGAAGATCGACCCCAGGCCGTGTGCTGGATATGCGCAGCTTGCAGCGTGCGACATGGCAGCAATTGAAATCCCAATGTACCCAGTGACGACTCTTGCCTTTCCCTCTTCTTCTTTTTTATTGGTATTTTCCCTCGTCTTTGTGTGCTCTTCCTTCTCCTTTCCACCTCCTCTATCGTCGTCTTCTTCTCCTACAGATATGATACTGCAATCATTCAAGATATGGTAAGAGATAGCATGGTGAGGCGTTGCGGCCGATTTCACAGCTAGCAGCGCGAGCCCCGATGGCATGTTGGATCATTGCTTGCGCCATAAACTCCTCAATGTGAGCGCGTGTGCCGTTGAACAATTGAGAATATCGCCCTTATTCTCAATACACGTCGCCAATATCCGTGAATTGATCTTCGAGAGCAGTAACAAAATCGTAGTCGTCTTCATCCATACAGTTCACTTCGTCGTAGGTCAAGGGTTTGATACGTCTTGGTTTGAGGTTCGCGTGGATGGGCAGTACGATGGATCTGGTCCCTTCGAAGCTTTCAGCCTTGAGTTTTGAAAGCGTATATCCGGCCATCATGAAGACAAAGCTCAATTTCTCGGGCCATGGGTATCTGCTGTACAGTGCCGATGCTTTGACCGTGTCCCAGTGACATGATCCATGCCGACGATAAGGCACCATCCATGGCCTGATATTAGGATCGCATGGCCTATCAGGCTGTATAGCCAGATAGCTTTGATAGCATCCTTCGATTGATGCATTCCGACTCTCTACTGTATGCTTTGTGTTTTTCCATATTTCATTCCACACACTATACAAATGTTCAAGTTTCGCGTTCAAAGAACTGAGCTCTTTCCTGACCACGGCTATTCCCTCGTCGTGAAGGTATTGGCATGGATATAGTAAGACTTCATCCCGTTCAGAAGTCTTCCTGAGTATCTCCTTGACTTTTTTCATCGTCTCAACGTTGTGTGGCCTCACGACATCGAAGTAGAGATAGTCCAGTACGTTGTCTGGTTTGTACCCGTATTTTTTCTCCCGACATTTCAGAGTATCTGTCGAGATCCTCAAATTTTTGCAGTCTTCAGCTGCCCTTTTGTAGGCTGGATCTTCCGGGTTGTCACATAATGTCTTTACCGAGCTGTTGTACTGTTTCTGAGTGAGGATGTATCCTTGCTTACTTGCATCGACGAGGAGATCGTGTACATCGTAGAGCTTTTCAAGGGTTTCGGAATGAACGCAGTTTTCGCGATAAGCCTGTTTCTCTGCCAGGATGGTTGCCTGGCCTAGCAGCGATGAATGATCACGGAACGCGAAGGCTTCTCTCAAGAAATTATCCA
This sequence comes from Bipolaris gigantea, assembly GCA_030558545.1. Lineage (NCBI taxonomy): Eukaryota > Fungi > Ascomycota > Dothideomycetes > Pleosporales > Pleosporaceae > Bipolaris > Bipolaris gigantea. Next base: position 44,283 of record JALPSE010000032.1, read on the forward strand.
CTTTGTCGGGTTTTTGAACGTCCACAATATCCTCGAGCTTCTCGGTTCTTTTTTTGATGCCATAAAGAGAATGTTCAGGCGACCCAACCGGTGCAGGAGCATTGGAGAACGGCCGTACAAGTGTATCTTCCCAGCAAATCCAGAATATGTCGCCGTCATAATCGCCTCCCTGCAGTTTGCCAGCTAGGGGAAAAGGACCTTTAGTGGGAAAGACAGCTACATCTACTAAATGAGACAGCTTGGGATGTACAACTGTCCGTACTTTCTGGATATCAGAGCGGCGACAAGCAGGCTGACGGGCGACCAAAACCTCCAAGCCCCTGAGATCCGAGTATTGCTCGTTGGTGGTCTCGTCGACGAATGGCCAAGAAAACAATATTTGGATCTCTCCAGGTTTCAGTACTCCCAATGGATCTGCCACTCCGTACAAGAATGTAGATTTTGGAAGCGGTACACGTAGTTTAGCCTCTTGAAATATTTGTCTACTCTGAATGAAGGAATCGAGATTCTGAGCAAGATACGGAAACTTCAGAGGATCAAAGCCGGATTCTAGTAGGTTGAGAACCTTCTCCTCAAGAGATGCTGGTTGACCGGCTCGCCCAGGGGTTTCTCGAACTTTTGTGTTTGCTCCGTTTCGGTATACCCACTCATGCACCTTTGTGGCGTCTTGAAGAACATCTAGCAAATTCATGCGCTCTTTTTCAAGAGAGTCAGACATGAGATCAGATATCGCCTCTTTTGATACACCCCTATCAACCAAAATCGGAATGAATGATGAATGTAACTCAGATGTAGATGGGGTTGAGCTGTAGTTTGACACCTCGAAAGTACGATGATGAGGAGACTGGTCGCTTGGTGGCTCGAATTTCCGCTGACTCCTATTGATCTTGATCCAGGGCATCAAGTGACGTCGTTTCTTCGTGGATTTTTTTGCGCTAATTACCCAAACTCCTTTGGCACCCGCTATGCGGCCCTGAAAGGCACTAGGTAGTGAATCAGTAACGCCTGTAGCCTTGGTGTACAGATTCCATATCTTTTTTGCCGCACCCACTGACATGACGCAACAACCATCATCCATCACAGTATTGCCCGAGAAAGACGGCCAGTCCAATGTTGTGTCATTGAATTGTGTGTCTTCTAAGTCTTTTGTACTCATTGTGTCCTCCACATCCTCGATCTGCTCTGTGTCGAAGCACAAAGTAGGTATAGTCCGGGAAAGGCCAAGATCAATGCGAGCAAAGGCCTTACAGAAGCTTTGGTTTTTGTTGAGATCAATAGGTAGGAACTTGTTCAGCATTTCACCCACTGTATATGGTTGCTCGATGCCGGCCCCTTCGGTGGCAAACAGAATGATCCTCTTGTCATGAAGCATATTCTTGCGACGAGACTTATCCTTCCTTTTTAGGGTGTCAACATGGAACACTCTCCATTTACGTCCCAAAAAAGAATGCTCTGTAAGTAACCACTCTTGCCACTTCTGTCTGATCTTGACCATGTCATCGTAAACGAAGCCATTTGTTTTAGAAGAATTAAATTCTGGCAAATCCAGATAGAGGAACCGGTCTGAACCAAACATTCGCTGCAGCCGGCAGGACTTTTCTTCTTGTACCGGTAGTAGCCTGAGACGCATTGTTGAGTCTGCTCGTCTGGAACTAAAAGTAAGTTTTCCCTTGAAGGTAAAACTGTTCTTCTCCCGATTCACCGCTTGCCAGAGGCGATTGGGGTCGCGTGATTTGACTGTAGGTCTTCCCAAGCTCTTAAAGTAGCAATCAATGGAGTGCCAAAATGTCTGTGGGTCAGTGAAGATATTTGGGTCGTCAACAACATCCGCAATCGTTCGCAGTTGAACAGAGTAGTCTAGCGCAATGCGCAGACAGATGAACAACACATAGTAGGGAATATTTTCCAATTCGACTGGAAGCGCTTCCACGAAGAGACCTTGCTTGGGTATATCGCGTATGTGGTATGGTATCTTGTCCGTTGAAGAATCGGGTTGGTTTTGGTTGGTGGCGACCTTAGAGGGTTGCACGCAGGCAACCGGACCTGACCGATCTTGCCTTTTCTCAACCTTGGCTGCCACCTTGACAAGTTCCTCGTCATCTACAGAGCCAAAGGTAGATCTGCTTTGTCCGCTGCTGCCTTGAGAAAAGCTTTCATTGAGGGCGGTCTGGATGTCTTGCTCACATACCCTGTTACCTTGGGGCAACCTGGCAGATTCCATTTCTGCTAAGATCAAACTATCATCATCCAAGGAGTCTATTGTGGTGGAGCTCGTTCTATTCATCGTCTTTAATCTTGGTCCGGATTGTCCATAGGCATCAGTATCGCCATTAGATGATGCGAAAGAGGTCACTGCGGTATTGTTGGTCCCTTGTGATGAGAAAATGCTATTGTTGAAGGACGTTTTTGCGGATGGTGGATCAGGATCAGGCTGAAGAGAGGGTGCCATGTTGATGGTCGGTATTTTGAACCAATTCTCTGTATTACGCGATGTGTTGGCTGCCTGCTTTCCTCTCGAGGTTTTTGTCAATTTTGACGAGGTTCCATAATGATTGGAGTTCTCCAAGGGTCGTTTCCTTGCTGAATGCAACGAGACAGGTTTACTTGCCTGGGATGGGATTGTTGGCCTAGAAGATGGAGAAGGCGATGGAGATCGTGCCTCGAGCCGTGGGCTCATTTCATTGTCGGTGTCTTCATCTGTAGGAGATCCTGGATCTGGAGCGGTCTTATACGACTCACATGACTCAAGTGACTCCCGCTGATCTTGCCGGTCAAAACGTAGTGGGCTGGGTGGCTGTAGTATCTTGATTGCTTCTGTTTGCAAGTTAGTATTTATACGCATGGCATTTCTATTACGTGGGGCGGAGCCCACGAAACACGGAGGTCTAAACCTCAAGCCGTCATAGAAAGTTACATTGCAGTTGGTGTGACTGTGGCATGCACACTCCAGAAATTGGAGAGTTTGTCAAAGAAAAGAAGTACCGACCGCGAGAAGAAGTAATAGGGGTTTGGGGCTGGCTAATGTTCTGCGCCCCGGTCCTTGAGGGCAGTTTGCATGTCTTTTTTGTATCTGATAGTAACTTGTGAAAAAGACTCAGGCGCTCTTTGGGTCGTTTCTGCCGAGTGCTGGGGTCGAACTCGTCGATTGCCTGCTTAAGGGCCGCCTGATTTTGGTAAAACAGGAACTTGATAAGCTCATAGACTTTATTGTGTATGTCATGTCGGTTTAATTTTGATGGGGAATAGTGGCCACGAACTTGGATATCAAAGTCGAAGTCTCTGTTGACGGATTCTACGAGTTTGTTGAGATCTTCTCCTGTCTGGCAGCGGGGCGGCGTGCCTGGAAGCGAGGGAGGTGCGGGAGGACCCTTCGCCCTGCTACTAGCATGGTCCGTCATGCGGGGCAACAGCTGTCCGGCTTGCCTGATACCCAATTCAAGGAACAACCAAAACACAAGCAAACATGAGAATGTCAAGAAGGAGAAGTCTCGAGTGTGCCAGATGATAAGGTTGGTCGAGGCAGCACTCCAAGGCTGAAAATACCTTGCCTGGGCGGCTATCGTTTCAGCGATGAGGGTGTTGGTCTGTGCACGACGCGTTCTCGCGGTGTCACGGGAGTCTCATTCACGCAAACGGAAAACCGGGGTTTGGCACCGCAACAAACAGAGACCATCTCGCTTATGCAAACAAGAAGCAGAGATCTGGAATTGAGCAAGGGTTAGTATTTGATGCGCATAAAAGCCCGCCCAACGATGCATTGGCAGGGTACAGTAGCGGCACAAGGCAAGAGGTGGGGTGAATCGGGAAGAAAGAATAACATGTGTCACATATGACTCGATGACGGTCGTCTAGATTGGTGCCGTGTCGTTTTTTTTCGCCTTCTGGCGGATATCCCAACCATGCAATAGGTATTCGTGAAATTCAAAATGAACCGTGAACCGATCCCGCGCCTTGAGCCGTCCAAGCTTAAACCTTCATCCCCTCGAGACCGTGCTTCCAGACAGTAACGAAGGGGGTGACACCATCCTCACGGTAGTTGAGGAGGACGATCATGCCGTCGGGGTTCATGGACTCGCCGGTGTAGAACTCGTAGTCCTTGAAGTTGGCTATGATCTTCTTGGCAAAGGCCTGGGCTCCAGTCTCGAACTCCTTGATGGCGGCCTCGTCAGCACCCTTGGCCTTGAGGGCCTCCTTGACTGCCTTCATGTAGCCTGATCATAGTTAGTATGAGTACGGTGATGGGCTGTGGTCATGTTACGCACCCTTTAGGTATGTGAGGTAACCCTTCTTGTCGAAGCCCGTCTCGTTGAGTCGGAAAGAGTAAACAACATCAATCTTGGTCTCGGCCTGGTCTTCGGTGCCCTCCTCCTGCTCCTCGGCGGAGGCATTGGCACCAGTATCTGCAGGACTGTTAGGCCAGATAAGTGTATCGCCGTGTCACTAGCACGCACCGAAAGTCTCGCCTCCGATAGTGATCTTGGAGCAATCGGCCTCGTAGGCGACGCCGTCAATCTCCTTGAGGTTGTACGAGTCGGAGATAATCTCGTCGCCGGTGATGATATCCTGGAAATTTGTCAATATTGTATGTATGGATCGGGGGCAGGCTGCCTTTCCGCTGGCGCAGGCTGTAGTGAAGCGCAACAGGGAAGGCGGGGTAGTTGCGCGGGCAGGGGCAACGGCGTGCGGGCAGGAGCAGTAACGCACCTTGTAAATGATCATGTTGGCGGTGTGGTGTACGTGCAGATGTGGTGATGGGACGGAGAAAGCGTGTCGGGTGGTCAGGGGGCTGGAGGATTATTTCTTTCACTCGGGGCGGAAAGGAAGCGCTGGACTATAAGGGCGTGGGAGAGAATTTGGTGGGGTCGAAAATTGGGTTCGAGGGCGGTCTAGCCGGAAGTGGCCTGTGGCTGATGGGTGGCGCGCAGGGCGCACAGGGCGCGGTGTGGCGGTGTGCGCGGCCTGGTTTCTCAGGCACTTTTGGTCCGGCCGGGCAGGCACAGGCGAAATGTCATGATGCGCCCGTACGTCGCGCCGGTGCTTCTCCCTGTCACAGGCAAAGCACCAAGCAGCACCACCCTCACACGACCTTCTCCCTCGCCTCGCTCTGCCCACCTCAGCCTCTCCTTTCCGAGCCCTCTGCCGCCGACCATTTCAGCCACGGGCTCATCCTCATCCGCTTCCCACCCGCACCTGCCGCTTATTCGTCTGCTGCATCGCTCCTTCTCCCTAATCTCCTTGCTCCCGGGCTCTTGCCGTCGCCCGTCATCGCCTACGCCTGCCCTGCGCCCCTCGACGAGCACTCTGCACTCCCCCAGTTGCGGTTGCATAGCTACACCTGCAATCCAGAATTCGCTGCCCTGGAGCACCGTTGCTGCACCATGGCGAGCGCAAACTCAACTGCATCCTACGACCTACCGCCGTTGCCTGAATACACCCTTCAGCCTCTACAGCCTCTCACATCATGGGCATCCGACGCCTTCATACAAGCCGCTCTCCCCGTTGTCGGCTACTGGTTCGTGTCCATGATATTTCACGCCATTGACGTATACGATCTGTTCCCCCAATACCGACTGCACACGCCCGCAGAGGTCCTGAAGCGCAACCACGTCTCGCGATACGAAGTCCTGCGCGATGTCATACTCCAGCAGGTCATTCAGATCATAGCATCCTTCAGCCTCTCCATGTTCGACGATGCTCCGACTACTGGAAAAGCCGATTATGACGTCGCTTGGTATGCCCAGAAGATCCGCCTTGCACAGCGCGCAGTTCCATACGTCTTGTCCGCAGCTGGCGTTAATCCAGTCGCCCTGGCCTCAAAGCTTGCTTCTTCCCACCCGCATCTCTCGTCCGTCGTTGCTGGAGGAAAATACCCAGCGCTGCTGCAGTCGGCAATAGTTGCCAGTGAGCAGACGCTGGTCCCGGCCTTTGCTTCCTGGGAACTGGCTATGGCTAGCCTCGCCTACTGGTACGCCATCCCTGCGTTCCAATTTAGCGCTGCCATTGTCATCATGGATGCATGGGAATACATGCTGCATCGCGCAATGCACCTGAACAAGTGGTTATATGGTATGCTCGGCTCCTGAAATATCCAGTGCTTAGCTAACATACACAGTGACCTTCCACTCACGCCACCACCGACTCTACGTCCCTTATGCTTACGGCGCGCTGTACAACCACCCAATTGAAGGTTTTGCGCTAGACACCCTTGGCGCTGGTCTCAGCTACCTTCTTACCGGCCTGACTATGCGGCAATCCATGTGGTTCTTCACCGGCTCAACCATCAAAACTGTCCTCGACCATAGCGGCTATGCATTCCCATACGACCCTATCCACTCCATCTTCCCCAACAATGCCGCGTACCATGATATCCACCACCAGAGCTGGGGCATCAAGACCAATTTCTCGCAGCCATTCTTTGTCTACTTGGACCGCATTGGAGGCACCATGTACAAGGGCGACGTGGCTGCGAAGTACGAGCGTGCCCGTATCACGGCACAGCACAAGCTTGACCAGGAAAAGGAGAATGAGGCGACCGCTGCCCCGGCGACTGCTGCAGCAGTCTCCAGCCCATCTCAGGAGGACTCGTCGCTTCCACAAGGAGCTTCAACCCCCCGCATTTCAAGAAAAAAGGCGACTAGCATTTCATCATCGGCGGGAACAAACTTTAAAGATCTGACAAACAAGGTCAATCAAAACCTCCACGGCAGGAGGGCCAATGTTTTAGGGTTGGAGAGCTCACATTGATTGCACCCACCTGTTTCATTTGTAGACAAGAACCCTCTGGTTGCTATAGGTAATGTATAGTCTTAGTGCTACAAACTTTTGCCTCTTTTGGTCCGTTTTCTTGTATTATCTGGTAGCTTCGGCCTTGGGCTGCTTTGCGTACCATTTGGGATATGGTTTTATCTTTTTCATCCTTGACTCATGCACTATACGATTTGGGACCGGCGTTCACTGCGTGGCTGGATTACTATTGAATTTAAGCCCTATTATTGGCTGTATGAAAAATTTCCGCTTGTGCTCTGGTCCTTGACCTTTTCAGCCCGTCTTCTTGACGGGTAGGCGCTGTGCATGACCTTGTGATGCTCATGTTTCATTCCGTATTCTTTTCTGACAATTCCGCCGGCTCGTCAGCTGGTGTCTCTAGAACCGCTTTCAGTCTCAAATTTCTGATCCAGTTCTGGGATTCACTACCATGTTGGCACATTGTGGACTTTTCCATGTCCCAACATTGTATCACTCTCTTGCTGTTCCAAGAGCTGTGAACACTAACACCCAACTTGAAATTTCCACAATGCATGTAGCTCTTCACCGTGTTGTTCGTTTACCATGTCGTTTTGAAAGGGCTATATAGCCGTCCACTCCTTTCCAGCCCCCTCTTGTTTCTCGCATCCCATAAAGCAACATTTCTACAAAGACGCTGTACCAAACAAGATCAAAATGGTGTCCTTTTTGGGTCGAATGGAGACTCGCCGTCTTCACGGCACTGACATGAAACGCTTGGTGCGCATTCTGCGAGATGTTCCAACACCCGGCGAGGAGCGTTATGAGCGCAAACTGGCACTCTACCGAAAGTTCACCAAGTTGGATATCCAAGATCTCCCTCGTCGCTTACGCTCCTCTCCTCTATTCTTCGGAACGTCCGGGAACCTCTGCTGCATCCACAAAGGCCTAGATGCACATCTGATCAATGACATCTGGGCATGGGTCAAGCACGAGTTTGAGGGCGCAACCGGCCAGTTCCTTTACCCTCTGATCATGTGTAATCTTCTGACCCCAGACCAAGAGTGGAGGGTGCGTCAAATGGAACCTGTGCTGCAAATGTGGCGACGGGATTTCAAACTTGATGCTTCTGCGCCACCTGGCCGTGAGCCCATCTACCGTGGAGACAAGTGGCACTATCAGCGCGATCAGTGCCCAGCTTGTATCCTGGCGCGTATTGCCTCTGATGAGGAAGTTCTCTCCGCTCTCTTTGCGGGCATGGTCGGCCGCTTGAGTACCAAAAGTCTGACAAATCCCAACCCCGCTCCCGACACTCCTTACTGGGAAGAGACGAGCTCGAAGCGTGTACGGTTCGTAAAATACTGGATCAGGAAGACTCGTGGCGGCGAGAGGGCCCTTTACGAAGCCGGTAACCTTGGTATGAGCCTAAAGTTTCTGATGCTCGAGCGAAGGCACAAAAAGGAGACTCTGTATCAGACACTCTCTGGTACAACAGCGAACTCCTCTTCAGATACACCCTCCAATCACAAACAAGGTGAACACCCGGTTCATATGCAGGTCGGCACAAAATTAGGACCGAACCCTCGCCCTTTCAGTGCAGAGCAGTTCTCCCCAGTAGAACCCCTAGGCTTCGCCACGCACGACAAGCAGAACTACATCTCGTCCAAATCATACCGACAAGACACGCACTCAGCAAACTACCAAGCTACCTACCAAGCCTCGCCCAGTAAGTCCTCATTCTATTCCTCCTACCACCTATCCTGCAGTTCACTGAACCCCAGCGATAGCATCAGCATGGCAGGCCTACACCTCGCGCCCCTCTGCGTAAAAAAACAAGACCCGTCCCACATCCACAGCCACCACCACAGCTCCCCCTCCTCCTCGTCGATAAGCACAACCAGCACCATCCTCTCCTACACCGGCGGCCCCTCTCAGCACCCACACCACCGCGACCCCTTCACCAACCCCATCTACAACATCGCCGAACCGGCAAAACCACACCAAGCAGAGTACCACCAAGAAAAGTACCAAAAACTCTTAGCTGCCAACAACCCTTATACGCAATCCACCGCGACGTCCAACACCGAGCAGCGCGATACTGCGCTTCCGCAGCCCAGGCAAGCATCCATGTATTTTGCTTACTGGGACAACAAGTTCAACGGGGGACGCTTCGATGGCGTCGACGAGCAGCCGGGGCGCGAGGAGCTGGAGATGTGGGAGAGGGAGAGGCGCGAGATGGAGAGGGAGAGGGGGTCGGATGCCGGGTCGGAGGAGAGCAAGAGGTGTACCCGGTGGGAGGACTTTTACTAACATGTGGCTATTATTCTCTTCTCTCCATGAACTCTCGGGGGGTTGGAAGGGTGAATACAATGCGCTTGTGCACTGTGCTGGCCCTCTGCGGTACGCGGGTGTTTGCATCTCGGCGTGGTCAATGCGATGGGATGTGATGTGATGTGGTTTCTGACCACCTAATCCGTCATGTCGAGTGCATGCTTGCAACGAATACAGCTGCTACGGTGCAGTTGCATATCGGACCCGAGTACGTACATGCAGTGTGCTTGTTTGCTTTACCCGGAGAGTATCTCCCGAAGTCTGCCTTGCGGTCGGATCGCATCGTAAGGCTGACTGGCAGCTAATTAGCTCGATCGGTTTAGGCGTCCAAGCTGGCATCGGAGCGAAGTCGGGTGGACAAGAAGGGCTGTCATCTGGTGGGGTATATTGTTGTCATTATGATTTTTTTTAGCTGTGTGTGTGTGTGTAGAATTCAAGACGGTGTTAAAGGTAGTAATGTAAACACTTGGGAACGAATGTATGAATTGACCAAAATAGTAGTCGAGTAAAGACACTTTTCGCAGTCCCTGACATCTAAAGAGATTGAAATTTAATGATTACGTTTGAAAAGAAAAGCAGACCGCCTCCCAAGTTGTATCCCTTGCAGTGCCATGCAGCAGAGAGAAAAAAGGGGGTATCATATGTGTATGCACCCGAAGCCCAAAAGGAGACACGTACAATCCCGTGGACCTCTCCACAAACGCCATAGAGACAGCAATCAGGCCCGCCCAATAAGCGCCAGGATTCATGTCTGGACAACGTATTTGTCAATGTATTCTGGTAGTGGTACCCCGCAGTGTTGACTATTGCAAGGCAGACACGAAATTCCCCGCATATGCTTCTCACAAAGCCCACACAACCACCCGCAGCACCAGTCATGCAGCTGCTTGCCAGAGAATTTGGAAGAATCCCTACTTCCTGTGCAGATCCTTGGAGTTTCTGTCCAACCTGCGGTGAACTGCACCCATGACCACCTTGAGAATACCCGCTGCAGTCAGTGACTCGCCTTCTGCGCCACTAAAGGGAACAGTGTCCACAATATCTCGAAGATTATCGTCCTCGGCCAATTCGGCGAGCCCGTCATCAAGCTGCTTGAGATGTTCGCGTGCACCGGGCTCCCGACCCACCTGGAAGAACTGGATACCCACTTGCCACGCAGGCGCGTCGAGCTTATCGAGCTTCTTAGCGGTCCGAATAATGGTAGACTCGATATCGTCAGACGGCTCGCCATCAGTGATGACAATGATGTTAATAGGCTTAGTTTTGTCGTCCTGCTCGTAGCGCTGGAGATAGGGTTTTAGGATCTTGTGGAGGCGCTGGCCAGTTGGTGTGGCGCCGCCAGGTCGAACAGTCTGGAAGATTTCGATAATAGTGCTAGGACTGGTAATGTTTTTGTAGAGACTCGAGTCAGGATGGTTTAAAAAGTAGATGTCGATGCCGTCTTCGTCGTGTGCTGTACAGATTGGTGTGATGGTCGCAAGGGCCTCCTGCGTCTCTCTCCATGAACGGCCAGCCATGGATCCTGAATCGTCAATCAAGAAAACAGTATCAAAGCTCCCGAGGAAAGCGTAAGGGTCAGAGTCTGAGGTTGTTTTTGTAGACGGTGACTGGAATGCGCTTGCATTCTGAGCTGGGCCTGGTGTATAGGCCGGCGGGGCTTCGTTGTTAGATCCGGAGGCGTTCATAGCGGTGCTACCTAGTAATCTATCAGTATCTAGAGGGGTAAATGGCGGGAACACGTCCAGCTCGTTGTATTCGGTTATCTTACCTGGCCTTCTTGTAGCTGGTGATGGAGAAGTAGATGGGCTAGCAGACAAATGTGGTGGTGTGAGACCGCTGTTACGGGATCCAGCCCTCTTGTGGCTGACCGGCGCAGTTGTAGGTATGTTGTTCTGTGTCTGACTCGTGACCGCTGTTCCCCGCGATGAGTGATCATTACTTGAATTCGATGACTTGCGCGTCGAAAAAGCCCTTTTGACCTTGCCGAGCATAGTTCCTCGCTGTAGAGGTGATTGGTGTTGCAGGTGGAGTGAAGGATGATCCGAAGGGTTGGTACGAGTTCTGCAGTACGGAGAAGGAAGTGAAAGCGCCATTGAGCTTAGGCCAACAAACGTGGCAAGAGCAATTAGGTAAGACAGTTTGTAGTCTCCGAAATAGAGACCCTTGTCCTGGGATGTATGAAGAACTTGTGTTTGTTCCATGGTTTGGTTGTCATCTCTTTATATCACTACCAACAACGGCTACTCCGCCTCAGCGGAAGCCTGCATGCCGCGTTGTGTCACGCAATCGTCAATGTCGACAACTGAGACAGACATTTTTTCCAGCAAAGCCCGTTATGCGTGGTTTGAACTTTCTTCTGACTGAAAAAGCCCAGGTTTGCTCAGCCTAGTGGCAGTGGCGCATTCATGCACAGCCGCATCGTTAGCGCGTGGCCAATTCCCTGCACAGCCGAGATCAATCAACGTGATATTAATTCAATTCCGCATAACACGACGATGAATTGTTCAGGGGCAGAGCCTTGGGCAACTGCGTGCGTGCATATTCCATTCTATGGGAAAGTGATATGGGAAAGCTTTTGAATCAGACTAGTGGTGCCGAGTAGATGGTCCCCGTCTAAGAAATGTTGAGATAACAGCGACCTTCCGTTTATGGTACCCCACGGATCGAGGCGTTCCTTAAGGCAGGATGCTTCTTCTCAGATTTTAATACAAAGTCCACATCCCTACATAATAAGGGAAAGTGTAGTGTGAAAGCGAGCGTAAGGCCGAAGGCACCCTGATGGTGGGGGCGAGTTTCGCAACAAAGGTACTTCAGCCAAGGCTGAATTTCACCAACGGTAGACAAGGGCTGACCAGCTCACGAACGCCATGTGCATGTATATGACTTAGGCTTCAAAATGTATAGGATTCAACAGGCCCGTAGTCGGGCATCGAAGATGCACTAGTCCTTCAATGTACGCACGTCTCTAGGAGTCCAATCTCTCTCGCTAGCCATGAACATATCCCTTACTGCCACGTGCCTAGTAAGGCAGCCACTCGATGTTAGTTGGGGTCCTTTTCGTGCGCCTCCGCTGGTAAGCAATCGATTACCCGTCAACGATCTTGGGTGAGCCCATAACACCGGTCTCTTGGCTAATTGCCAGGCGTACTCGGTTCGACGGGTGGTCCAGCACTCAGCGCAAATACCAACGTCCGGACTGCCAGTATCTAGACTGAGATGGCTCTGCACAAGATCTAGAAGCGGAAGCAATCGTGATCGTAGTCCGCAATGTGCATGGTTGTTGTCGACTTGGTAGTTGGAGCACTGGCGAAGCGACGACAGAAGACGATCAATGTCTCCGAGATAGTAGGTTGGCTCTGTATTGTCGTAAATCTTGCCTTGCAGACGCACGGTATCAATCCTGAAAAAGAAGCGAACCATTTCTCCAAGCTGGAAAGAATCACACTGCAACGACGTGTCGTAGCCAAGCTTGCATTGTCGCTCTCCAGAAGTATACAACTTGAGGAAGTGGGACTGCAGCGAATTGATCGTTTCCAAAATGCACTCTCGCCGCTGAATAAGCTCGTCCTCGACGCCATTTGGCATGTCCCACCACAGTGCCTTTGTATGATCCTCCTCTGTGCCCGGTTGCCATTGTATGGAATCCCGTATGATCAAATGCTTCGAGTATCGCGCTACCCATGACGGGTGGTCGAAAAGGAGACCGACCAGCAACTTCTGTCGTATTCTCTCTTCAGTCTGCGATGTGTTTGGTTTGCCCCTTGACTTGGCGTCGAGGAGTTGCATGTACTTTTTCTTCTGTACGTATTTCGAAAGGCACGCGACGGCATCGAATCGATCGGCCACGACGGCGAGGTTAGCCAAGTTGGCGACGGGAGGGTTTGATACGGCAAGGTCTAGGCCATGAATGGCACGGAGAAAGTCTGCGAGCAAATTGCGGATGGATGAGACTTTGGCCACGGCTACTCGGCCGACATTAACAATGGATATGTGAGGAAGCACGTCATCAGGTGCATCGCCAATATTCTTGTGCCCGCTCAATCCAAGGGCCTCGAGCGAGTTTGCCAGCTGCTGGCCTTCATGAAACCGGTGGCTGAGTAGGTTTTCAAAGTATCGCGAGTTTTGCTGGAGGATCTTGGAGTCGACGCGGTAGGAGAAACGCTGTCCTCCCTCTTCCTGGGCAACGTCAAGGATGAGATCGCCCCCGGCTGCAACGACCAACAGTCCCTCTTCGTCCGACATGGTTCAGGCCCGGTGTTATGACTGTGCAAGGCGTACTTCTTCACGGGTATGGCCAAAACATGATGACTTAATTCGATGGCGATTCGCTTTGGTGCTGGGTGACGAGGTCAGGGACTGAGGTCACAGCCCGCGGGCGGAGCGATGCCTTGTCGGCGAGCTAGCCAATAAGGGGAAGCGAACTGCGGATGGTGGCGCTGGCGCCTCGTCCAGGCATTCTACACCTACACATCCCTCTACATCACCATTTGACCTCGCATTCACCTTGTAACCCCCCTATATTGCTTCTGGGCTCTGCTAGACGGCTTGGTCACCAGCTTGTGTTTGCCCGTTGCACCGCCATTGTTGAGGCAGGCGTTTTAGCATCTTAGCATCACGCGGACCATTGATTGAGAAATATGCGTATGTGTATTAATACGTATGTCTTCCAAGCCAAGGGCAAGGGAAGAGAGACTTCAAGTTGAAGATAAAAAAAATCAAACCAAGGAAGCATAAACTCCGTTGTGCATGCCGGGTATCTTCCCACGCACCAAGGTCGTAAATCTAGCACGATGGAGACGGTGACCTGAAGACGTTGGCGTCGTCCTAAATTATGGCCACTCGCTCAAGACAAAAAGAAAATCGTCAAAGGAATGCCATGGCAATGTGGCAGACAGGTGGACATATGCCAGACATGTGCCGGTACACGATGGGTGAGACGCGCTAGTTTAGCATGACGGTCCGTTCGTGTGTGACTGGGTGCTAGCGGACAGGGCGAGTTGGGAGCTTCATTCGCATCCACTCGTCGCCGACAATTGCATGGCCGACGCGCGAGTCGTAGAATGCACGCTGGCGCTGAGCGCGCTCGACGTAGGTGAGGCGGTGCCTGTGTACACGACCTTTGGTGTCGCGTATGTAGTCGTACTTTTCCTCGCCCTGTGGGCCGTTAGCATAATGATATTGACGAGAGAGGTGAGGGGACAAGCAGTGCTGGTACTTACGATAATAGCCCATATGGCCTGCTCCTGGGGATTCATCTGGCAGTAGTAGGTTGGTCGGGGCAGAGGCTTCTCGCCACTCAGTCGACTGGATATGCTGTCCACGCTGGAGCGGATGGAGAGGACCATGGTGAAAGGCGCGAGGGCGGTAGGGCCGTGCGGGTGTTTGTCGGCGTGGGGGGTTCGTGGTGGGAACGCTTCGCCGCAGAGGGCTTTGGCTGTGCGTTACCCGACGAGCGTGTCGGTCGTGTTGTTGTTGTTGGAGTAGTGACGTGAAGCGACAGACAAATGCTGATGCATGAAGCAAGGAAGGAATAAAGTAGGCTGGGGAAAATAATGCAACAATGCAAATGCACAATGTTGAGGCGTGACCCGTAGTTCGCCCCACGATGGTTGGAAACGGCAAAGGTTTTAATCGCGCAAGTCCGAGGGCGAAACCAGCATTGTGTGGGAACCGTGGTCGACTGTCAACGTCTGGCGACACACAGAGCGAGGGAGTGTAGAGTTAATATAACCAACAGGGCTGCAAAGGGTACAGTCCAGGAGCAATCCGGGGCATCATGGGCATCATGGGCAGCATAGGCATCATGGGCCGCCCACGGGGAAGTCAAAAGGAATTGCGCCTTCCGCACTACGCGGATGATTGAAGCCTCCCAAGACATGCCGAGAAAGACCAGGCCAGACACAAGGGAGCACCTCTGACCACACCCAACCACCACGCTGCAGATCAAGAGCACACGATGCACAATGGTGCTCGACATTGCATCACCATGCTACGCCAGCCTTGGCTACCCAAGCAACGCAACCATGTTGCGCGGCGCCCAGCGGAGCGGAGGCTTGTCGGGACAAGAATGAATGCAGAGCGGCCATGTTGGGTAAACCAACGCGCACTGCATCTGAGGCGCAATCTCCAGATCTGCAATCCCAAGACACTTGGCGGGGGATCGACAGGACGTGTGCGGCTTGTGCTTGAAATGAAGCATCTCGGGACTTGTAGCGTGTGGGCGAGAGAGATGGCTAGCTGGGGCGCCATCCCGCATGCGCATCACTACGCCTCGCTATACCACAGCCCACCATACGCCCAGCGTCCATGACATGTAATATCCCCTCTCGGACTAACTTGGGCGGCCCCTCAAACCTTGGTCATAAGCCAGCTTCCTTGACGTCCGCGAGCTTCTATCCATGGACGACAACACATCACCCCCTCTCAGGGGGCGGTTTCTCGAGACCCTTTCCAGCATCATACGTAAGGAACCGTTCACAGGCTGTTCCATGTGCTCCATGTGCTTGCTGGTCCGGGTGTGCTCTAGCCGATCCACGCCATATGCGCAACTACTCGGGCCGCGCCACGACGATTGCTTTTGGTCAACAGCACACGCCGCTACAAGTCTGGCGGCAGCAACGTAGTTATGTGTGTGTATGCACCAGGCAACCAGTGCAGACTCAACGTTAGCCTCAGGCCGTTGAACACTAAAGACGAGATGGGTTGACCTTGAACGGCTGGGGTCGCAAGGGTTCACCAGCCTTCGGGCCATGGCCGTCCCACGGTTCCACTTGTGTACAAACACAACTGGACAAATAGCCAAGCAAACAATCGCGTTTAGTCTTGTTTTGTAGTAACAAAGCAAAGGGAGGCTTCCGGGGTCCTCCGTCATGGTTTCGCTCTGCGACCAGCCAAAGGGGTTGGGCCCAGCCCAGACTGCGGGCTCCTGTGGTTGCTTTCCATGTAACCATCCTTTCTCGTATCCTCCCTTTCGCTTCCATCTTGGCAAACTCTGCTCAACCGTGCTCAACCTCTAGAACCGCTTTCGAAGACGGCTGATACCCTCACCCACCCCCGATCAGTGACACTTGGCATGAAGACCCTCTGGTCATGAATAAGCAGAATCCTGTCTTGAACGGCAAAACACTCAAACACACATGGGAAATCTTGGTGCGCATTGCTAGTGGCTTCGGCTGCCTAGAGAGGTACTGCAACATGGGAAAAGCCTTACTCAGGTGGCTTCAGTGACGAGCAATCGACAAACACATACACAGCAATTACGATTCGTCCATGTTAACTTGCACCGAACAGGGAGTACAATTGGCCCTTTCCATATGAGTCTGTGCTCATAGTTACTTGCAGCGTTTGTTTCGTCTCTTGCGACAGACTAGATTGTCTGCCAAGTCACGATAGACCATGGGACCCGGTGCGTAAGGCGACTGATTCTCCAGAGTTACCCCCGCAGCAACTCTGCGACAACTACCATGAGTAATGTCGTGACAACGTCAGCATGGGTACGTAAGCCGAGTCATTCAGGAGTGTTGTTCGCTGTCTTCAGGTGTCAGAAAGAGGGGACAAAGTCCGGCATGGGCAATTGCTGGTAGTAGGTGTAGGCTGATGTCCGGCGGGTAGCGGCCGACGTCGGAGCCTTGCTGCAGCTTCTGGCGGGGCTCACCTTCATACGTGGGGTAACTTCCGGACGCTGCCATCAGACCTGTGCGCGCCATACTTTCTCGCTTTCAAAAGAACATAGCAATTTCTCACAGAAGGAAAATGCCTACGCACAACATTGTGGTTCTCGCTGGTAAGTTGCAGTGTTGAAAGTTGGGCATCACCCTACTGATTCGCGGGCAGGTGATGGTGTCGGCCCTGAGGTATCAGCAGCATCCGCGTATGCCCACTGCGTCTGCTAACTGGTATTTCTAGGTCGTCGCTGAAGCGATCAAAGTCCTCAAGGTCATTGAAAAGCATACCGACAATACCTTCAACTTCCAAGAGCATCTGTTTGGAGGGGTAAGTTGGGGGCTATGACGTAGCAGTCGGAACCGATCATAACCTTCTACAGTGCTCGATAGACGCGCACAACAACCCTCTTACCGACGAGACCCTCACAGCCGCAAAGAATGCCGATGCCATCATTCTCGGAGCCGTTGGAGGACCGGTACGTAGCTGCGTGCTATCAAAAGGGCGGCCCAATCTAATCAATGGTGTATAGAAATGGGGCACGGGCAAAGTGCGCCCAGAACAGGGTATTCTCAAGCTCCGCAAAGAACTCGGGACGTTTGGAAATCTGCGGCCCTGCTTCTTTGCCTCGGACTCGCTGGTCGAATCCTCGCCGCTCAAAGCCGAAAATGTGCGGGGCGTCAACTTCAACATCATCCGTGAATTGACTGGAGGCATATACTTTGGTGACAGGAAAGAAGACGAGGGCGATGGCAAGGCAATGGATACTGAGCCATACAGTGTCGAGGAAATTGAGCGCGTTGTACGTTTGGCTGGCAGCCTTGCCTCGGTCGAGGACCCGCCAGTGCCTGTGTGGAGTTTGGACAAGGCCAATGTGCTTGCGACGTCGAGATTATGGAGGAAAACATTCGAGCGCATCATGAAGGACGAGTACCCGCACCTCAAGTCGGGCACCCACCTCATCGACTCGGCTGCCATGCTCATGATCAAGAACCCGCGCGCGCTGAACGGTGTTGTTGTCACAAGCAATCTGTTTGGTGACATTATTAGCGACGAGGCGAGCGTTATTCCAGGTAGTTTGGGTCTTTTGCCAAGCGCCAGCTTAGGCGGCATTCCCGACGGCAAGACAAGGCTCAATGGCATCTACGAGCCTATCCACGGTACGTTCCGACGATATTCACAAACATGGCGCCTACTTACGCAGACATAGGTTCTGCACCAGATA
The DNA here is from genome assembly GCA_030558545.1 of Bipolaris gigantea. Lineage (NCBI taxonomy): Eukaryota > Fungi > Ascomycota > Dothideomycetes > Pleosporales > Pleosporaceae > Bipolaris > Bipolaris gigantea. The sequence continues at coordinate 62,224 of JALPSE010000032.1, forward strand.
TCGCTGGAAAGGGCATTGTCAACCCCATTGCGACCGTCCTTTCCGTAAGCATGATGTTCAAGTACTCCCTATGCCTGCCAGAGCTTGCGAAAAAGATCGACGAGGCAACAAAAATCACTATTGACAATGGCGTCCGAACCGCCGATATCGGCGGCAAGTCAAGCACGAGCGAGGTTGGCGACGCGATAGCCGCAGAACTGGAGAAGCTGCTCAAGAGGTAATTTTTGGAATGTGAGAATATTGTGCTTAGTATTGAGTCACGAACCTGGCTGAACAGCGATGCTTTACTCGTAGCACTTTCCAGAAAAAAAAGTTCAGTTTTACATGTCTCCTCTGTGTATCTTGGGCTAGCCTCATCCATGTACATGTGATTAGTATGGAACACGTTGTTAGGAATACCCGACACGGAAGTGAATACTAGGCCTAAAGGTAACATGTGTAGCATACTCGTATGTCTACCCCTTGTTCTTGTCGATCATGCATCATGCTAGGAAGACGCCATGGGAACTGAACAAGCGAGTTTGTGTACCAATGCGTAGAGCAGTCTAGCAGAGTATACCATGACTGCTCTCGGAAGCAACACGCGTCCTGTCACTTCAGGCGTCCTGTCACATGAGAAAAAAATCTGTGGTTATGTCTGGTAGAGACCGCATTGGCATTACAAAAAAAAAACAAAGACGAATGTAGCCAGAACTTATTGCATCCATGGTACTTGCTGGTGAAGTATACAACAACATGATTGGAGGGGGGTAGTCAAGGTAAGAGCGGCATAGAGTATGCTGTTTAGGAGGAAGCATACGCATTTCTTTTTGATACAAAACCGGGGTACCCTCTCTGTATATGCTGGGTTCGATGACGCGCTTGATTCCTCGTTTTAGCTATACAGTATGCAAGGGCTGGTGTTGCCGTGAAGTGGGAAGAAGGGACGGGGGGCTGGGTATCCGGAGACTACGATTTTGGTAGCATGTGGATATGACGCTAAGGGGGAAAAGTCTTGTTGAGGAATACATCGTGTGCATACGGTAGTATTGATTTCTGAGTCTTGGTCGTGAAGAAAAGTCTTCCTACAGGCCATCGCCTGGAGATGAGAAATTTTAATTCTTTTACCACGATGGAACATGGGACAAGGTGTGCGCACAGACGCATCCGCCAACGGCGAAGATGGATCTGAAACCGATCGAACCCACCGCGCACCCGGCAAGAAAAAAGAAAAGAAAAAAGGTAGTAGGCTGGTCGATTGGTACTTGGTAGTCTTTCTTGGCCGGTAGTAGTTTTTCACCGTTGTACCGAGCGGAACTCACCTTTTTCCCGACTCCGATCGGAACCAAACTGCGCCAAACCAAGAGCGAGTCTTCTAATGAGAAATGCTTTGGAGAAGAAAAACCCATGCAGGAGCCAGATGTTGGAAAGAGGAGTTTTTGTCATTCTGGGCAAGTCCCAGAGACGCGTTGTCTCGGCGGAAGCCGATGGGGACATGGTATCACTTTCCTGGATCAGTCTAGCATACAGCGTATGAGATTGTGCTGCTTAGAAAGTAAGCGGAGAAAGGAGAGCAGCGAACTAGGGTTGCGATAGGGGCAGCAGCACGACGAACTGTGGTTGTACACGAGGATACGCAGCGCAGCGCAGCGCAGCGCAGCAAATGGAAATCGTATTCGCAAACACTCACTGGTAGATTGCCTAGAATCCAGTCACAAGTTCGGCAGCACGGGACGAAGAGCTCCATCGCAACTAGGCTGGCAAACGTAACCCGCCAAGAAATCTACATTTTCATCCTCATCTCATCAACCGCTAGTGCAAATCTGGTAGTTGTAACGTTATTTACTTACCTAGCTTGGGGCGTTCGATCGTGTGATACATGACTAAGCCGTATCTCTACTATTTCGGGAGATATTTAACCTAACCCTCACGTAACCCAACCCAACCCGACCAACATTTGGTCCTTTTTTTTTAGCCCTAGCTTAATAGATATTAGCTATCAATAGGACCTTTCTATAGAGAAATTGTTAAGCTGACCTCTGGCTTTCTCATGAGCTGTTGATGACGTTGTTTAGACTAATATTGACCGAGTTTTGGAGTAACCCACAAAATGCCATGACCGAACCCATTTGCCAGCCTCATCGCAGCAAGCGAATATAAATGAGTACGCTTTTGGAGACGTTTTATCTATCACGCAAACATTCACATCCTTGCCACTACTACTACTACTACTACTACTACTACCATCAGCCCTTCCGCCCACCATGAAGACTTGTCTGATTGTCCTTGTTTCCGGGCTGTTTGCTGCCGTCTATGCCGGCAACGAGAAGTACCACGCCGGCTTCTACACCTCTACAGTGTGTGGATATCAATGCATCAGTAAGCCAAACACGCAACGGCCCTACGTTGTGTAATACACCGCTAACCCAGGGTCGAAAAACGCAGACAACACGGCCCCGCTCGGCTGTCATAACGTCACGGCACACAACCGGAAAAAATGCCAACCCTTCACCTTGGACGGGTGCTACGACAGTGCCAAGCTGAAGATCCTCGAGGTGGTTAACATTGACAAGAAGAACAAGCACAAGAGTTGTGCGCAAGACTGCTTCCTATGGAAGTACTATGCCGTGTCCGGCAGGTACTGCCTCTGTGGCGATCAGATGAAGGAAGACGTAGCCAAGGTGGACCTGGAGCGCTGCAAGGCTCCGTGCCTCGGCAATGAGATGGAGAACTGTGCGTCCAAGGACCTTGCGCTGGTTTATAGGAAGCAGAACATCAAGGCGCACGCTCAGCACTGAGGTGCAGAGCAAGGTGTACGATGGGTTCTTATAAGCCGTGCCGGTTGGGATGAAGTGGAGAGAGGAGCAAAGGGTTGAGATGGACATGCCATGGTGGCATTGGGTTTTTTTTAGAAAAGGGGAAGGGATTCTTGGGTTTGTGCGAAAGGGGGGGGGGGAAGATGGGGGGATTTAATACTA
>JALPSE010000032.1:65240-109014 GCA_030558545.1 Bipolaris gigantea
GCTCCTTGGGATCTGAAGACGATGTTTGACTGCAGCAGTGAGTGGCGTGCTAAGTGGTGTGCCATTGATTCAAAATTCAAGGGCATCGCAAAAAACGACAGCGACTACGTTCCGAAACAGCCGGTCGTGGGTGACCATTGTGACATGACCGTCCGCGGCAAAAAAAGAGGCGGTCCTAGATAGCCTTGCTTGTCGCTCCTACTGGACGGGTGGCAACGTGTTTCCGTATGGATAGCATTTCCTCCAATGGGTAGAGGGCGTCGGGTTAGGCTGAAACGTGAGGCGGTTAAAATGATCGACGGGACTGGCTCTGGTGTATATATCTAAGTATGCGCACGCGCGCTTCATTGTGAATACGTATGTGCCCTGTCTGTGCCTCTGATTGGCTAATGTAGAGCAGACCCAGGCACCCGTAATCTAGGATTTTTGTTTCTCTGCAAGTCCGATGACACACGGGAGATTGCCTTGGAGATGATGGGAATGGGAATTCTAGGGGCACTGAGATGTGCGTTCACGGGTACTACTGTGCAACGTCCGCACTGCTTGGTAAAGGATCGTTTGGCCCTTCTTGGTCGCTCTTGGTCTGTATCGGGACTTCACCTCCAGATGCCGCTCCGTCGCCGAAATACGAGCGCCGCGAAACGAGGCCCTGACTAGCTGTTAGTCTCGGACGGGTGTCCTGAAAGAGAGCATCAGGCACCCCCTGCAGCCTGCAACTTGCACAAACGACGACACCAGGCTGTGGGCAGTGGCGATAGGCTACACCCGGACGGAGCACCCGCAGAGGGTAGCGCAGCCAACGGCATCAACCGGATCCTTCACAGGCACATTGTCCTGCAGAGGAGAGACGAGAGGGCGGTTAACCGGACGGTAATTGTGAGCTGTTCAAAGGAGGTGGAGTACAGGTCTCGTAAGAACCAAATCGAAGGCCCAAGGACAGGCCAGGTTGATGACAAGCACGTGGCGAGAGTAAGCGACAAGAGCCTTGTCGACAGGGGCCTGGCGGCCACTGGCGCCATATCACCCACACGCCTAGACACCATTGGTATTGTAGCCGAAGAAACGTAAACGGTCTGTCAGTTCATGAAACAAAGCTGCTGTCAGTCTTCCTGGTCGCGTGCTACTCAATGCGCAAAACGTTGGGCGTGGTATTTGACCAAGCGATCCTTCGCCAGGGGACAAGCGCCCCTGCTACGCCAGAAACGGGAGGGCGTGAAACAAGATGCCGACTCCGCCAGCCACGAACAGCAGAACCTCCATCGCGAGCCCGGGCAGCGAGTCCTTCACTCGAGACCCACAGCCTCTCGCGTCTCGCTGCCTCTCCCAAACAGGTCCACTTCCGCCGATGCGCCACCTGGTCTCGCTCTTACCATTGGCTCGTCGCAAAGCCAGGGGTCCGTATGCTACTCCTACACTCCACTTTTGGCCAGAGGCTACTCGCATGCTGCGAGCACAACCCTCCCTCAGCTGCCGAGACTGGGCGTGCTAGGGCGTGTTATACGGGGCCCATCGGCCACCATGGTCCAGTCGTCAGGAGCTGATTTAAAAGCTGCCTGCCTGCCCTTGTAAAAGAGGACATCAATCCCAGTGATCGATACACATTCACTCGTGACAAGCTAGTCTTTGTCTACATTCACTCCCTTTTTTGTTCGAAAGCGCCGGACCGCCTTTCTTCTTTGAGCTTCTTTGAGCCTCTTTGTTGCTGTCAAGAAACACCTTCTTCAAAGAAACAACTCGACCATTGCACTGTCCCTTTAGTTCTGACATTACTTTGCAACTTCCAGTCCTTCCTTGCATTCATAACAACCACAGTCTTCACGAAAAGAAAAGAAAAAAAGCCACTATGCACATCATGTATATGAAAACGCTGTCTGTACTTGCCCTAGTTGGCGCTGCCCAGGCTCACATGAGCTTGTACTACCCTCCCCCGCTAGGCGGAGCTCCATCCATCAACCCTCAGTCAACCGAAATCGATCCCGAGTTCAACTTCCCGCTTGGATGCTGCGGCCCCGACGGAGGTGACAGCAGGCCTTCCCCAGGCCCCTGCCGTGGTCACCTTGACAAGTTCGATACCGAGAAGGCGTCTGTCACTTGGCAGTCTGGCCAAGATGCCTACTTCCAGCTCACCAGCTTCGACTATGACAGGGCCGCTCCCGGTGGTACTCACTATGGCGGATCCTGCCAGGTTGGATTTTCCACGGACAAGGGCAAGAGCTGGAAACTAGCTGCTTCATACCACGGTGCTTGCCCGCATGCTACCGAAGATGGTTCACCTGAGGCCCAGACCTTTGACTTCAAGGTCCCTACCAACATGCCGGAAGGCGATGCTCTTTTTGTCTGGATCTGGCTGAACCGTGAGCACGAGAGCTTTGAGTCGTGCAGCAAGGTGCACATTGGCGCTGGTGGTTCGGGCGACAGCACTGAGCCTACCAAGCCCTCTCCATCACCATCTCAGCCTGAGGAGCCAGCATACTCTGCCACTCCGCCCAAGGAGACACCTCAGCCCGAGACAACCCAGCCACCCGGCAACGACGGCAGCTACGAGAAGGAACCCGCTGGCGACAACAGCAACAACGGCGGCGCCGTCACAGTAACCACGGTAGTCGCAACCACCATCTACAAGTACGAAACCGCCGAAACCGCCACTCCCGACTCCCCCTCGCGCAACTGGGGCCGCGCCCACCCCGCCGTCAAGCCCAACACGCGCCGCTACCAAGTCGATGGCTCCCGCTGCGACTGCACCCGCGATGCCCTCACCCTTGCCGCCCGCTGCTTCTGCGACTCCCCCGAAAAGGGCGTCGAGCGCAAGGCTCTGCGTCTGCACCGCCGCACCTTCTACAAGCGCACCGACGCTTGCGACTGGAACTCTGCGCCCGCCATGGAGACGTCGTACTATACCATCGACGCCAACTGTGCTGCCGGTGCCAAGGACCGCATGCCCGAGAGCGACCAGTTTGAGCTGGCCTGGGATGTCTCGTGTGGTGTGGTTGAGGGCGAGAGTGAGTATGAGATTAAGACTATGACTTGCGACATGTATGGCTAGGTCTTTGCCTGCATTGCTTGTTGGACTTTTTACTTTTTTTTTTCTGCGTAAATACCCTTCTTTCTCCTTCTCCTTCTTCTTCTTCTTCTTCTTCTTCGCTCGTTCATCACGTCTTTTGGACGCTGGCTTCTTCTTTTTACTTCTTGCTTCTTGGTCGCCACACCGCCACCTTGATGGCTTCGACAATTTTTTTTTTAGATGGGTCGCGTGTTTTGCAGCAATTCGCATGACGCAAATGCGCTTGCCTTGTGTATCTGTACCTGGGATGGATAGCTTGCCGCTACTTTGGTCTTCTCACGCTACATCGCGCAATGTACATGTCTAGCAGACGGGGTATATATGGACAACAAAAGGGAGGTAAGACGTGTGTGTCATGATCCTGGCCACCGTCTTACAAAACAATACATGTAGCCTACGAGAAATCACCAAAAGACTCTTTGTTGTGAGCCTATCTTTATGGAACCAGGCGACGTATCATTCTCCAAGGCATTCAACCCAACGCAACCTTCGCAGCCCTCTTAGCATGTGCCTCCCACACATACTTCGCCGCCCCATCTTGGCGCCGACACACGATGAACCAAATAATCGGCCTCGTCTCCTCTGCTTTCCAACCACTGGGCACTGAGAAACGACCTTTTACCACTGAACAACACGAGCAACATCCCATGGCTAGTAAGCGCCCGAAAAAAACGCCACCATGCACTCAGTCGCAGCCATCCCTTGACGTGAGCAGAGCCGTCCTCTTCTCCGAGGTGGGGTGGGGTACTGCACGTGGCCAGGGGGGGTTTAATTACGTACGTAGTTAGTTCCTGCAGCCTGATGAGGTCGCATCGTCAAGTCCCGTAGTAGGAGCTTGGGGTATAATGCGGTTCGGTACATGGCCTCCGATGAAGTTGGAATACAAGTCTCGAACTTGAGGTGCCAGGGAGAACTTCGGCGTTCATACCGGGGAACTGCAATGGCTGAGGGGTATTGTGTGCACAGAGAGGACGTAGATAGAGTAGAGACGGTGGTATGCAAAGTGCGCAGTAGTGGGGTTGAGTTGGTTTGCGGTCAAGGTCCGTGCACTACGTTATTCTGGCAGTCGCCATGGACCATATACGCAGCACGTTTCCGTTGCTGGATACTACATGGGTTTAGCTCCGTGGCATACACCTGGAATCAAAGTGGCACATGATTGGATTATTTCCTTCATTTATCAAGGACATGACTACAAGATGCAAATTCGTATGATACAACGACAGGCAAATTGGGAACTGTTCCGCTCGCCATATATCCACATCCAATCATAACAATTTCATCCTAATACTATCTCGTGTGGAAGCACCTAGGACGACTTCCAGAACTCACCGCCCAACCACCTGTTGAGCATCTCGAGAGAAGCCTCGGGCTGGTCGTAAGGGACCATGTGGCCACCAGCGTGAAGCTTCAAGAAGGTAAAGTTACCGCTGGACTTGACCTGGCCAACAGTCTTGCCATCACCATCAATCTTGAAGTCCTTCATCTCGGCCTTGTTGTAGTTCTTAGCACCAGGCCACTCAAGAGCCTCAGTCCAGGCCTTGTTACCGAGCCAGTTGCAGATGTAGTCAGCGTCACCGGCGTAGACGAGGACGGGAATCTCGGCGAGGATGCCAGGAACGACGCGGTGGAAAGGCTTCATCCAGTCACCCTGGAGCAAGAAGTTGCGGTTAATGTCAAAGTTGCAAGATTCGTAGCCAGAGACCTCAGCGCCGACGGCCTTCATGACCTCCTTCTTGTTGAGGTAGCCCTGAATCCAGTCAAGCTCGTCGTAGCAGAGCGAGTTGCTGCCGCATGGCTTGCGAACGTCGTAGACGTTCTGGCCAGTGCGCTGGTAGGGACCAATCATGGCGTTGTTGCAGTAGATCGAGGCGGGAACACAGGACCAGACAGACTCGGAGTTGTAGCAGTTCTCAATGAGGCTGGCGCAGCGGGGGTAGGCATTGTCCATAGCCTGGCACTGAGACTCGTCAAGGACGGCAGGCCAGCCACCCTCACCGCAGGCCATGGGACGGTAGTACTCGTACTGAGTAAGACCATCAGTCAGACCGTTACCGATGAGAACGGACTGAAGGTTGATGTTGCGCTTCTTGTGGGAAAGGATCTCAGAGGCAAAGACAGGGATGTAGTGACCAGCATAAGACTCGCCAGAGATGTGGAAGCTCTGGTGCGAGTACTCGGGGAACTGCTTGAAAAAGAGGGTGAGCAGGGCGTAGATGTCCTTGCCAGCAGCAACAGTGTTGCTAACTGAGCCGCTCGAGTATGAGTATCCGACGTTGACGGGCTGGTCGAGGAAGATGACGGAAGCATTGCTGTTCCACGAGTATGGGTTGTTCTTGATCTTCTGGTCCTTTGTGATGGACGCGGGACCGAGCTCCATGAACAGACCGGTCAGCGAGGAGCAGCCGGGTCCGCCATTGAGCCAGAGAACAACGGGGTCGTTCTTGGGGTCATTGCGCGACTCAAAGAACCCTGCAACGCATTAGATACATGGAGTGGCGATGGCGGGTGTTTGTTGGGGTACTCACAGTAGAACAGATGCTTGTCCTCCTCCTCATCATCGAGGTAGCCAGAGTACTGCTTGACCTTATCGACGCCGAGAACGCCGGGGTCGACCTTCTTGGCCCTCAAGCTGTACTGCTCGAGCTTGCCGTCGATCTCGCGCTCCTTCTCGCCGTCCTTGTTCTCAACCCAGACGCTCTGGACGTCGGCGCCCTTGATGATGTGATCCCACTCGCTATCAGGCTTGCGCGTGTGCGGCTTGGGCTGGGAGAAGAAGGCGGCCTTCTCGAAGCTCTCAGGGAACATCATGGCGACCTCGTCCCAGATGGCGCGCGCCTCGCCGGTGAGCGACTTGAGGCTGTCCTCGAGGTTGTGCATGCCCTTGGCCCACGTAGATTCCTTGAGCTCGCTGAAGGAGCTGGGGAACTTGAGGACCTGCTGCTGCTGGGGCGCAACAGCAGCGGCTGCTCCAACGAGCAGCGCCGAGGTGGCTACCTTCATGGTGGCGGGTATGCTAAGCTTCCAGAGCCGTGGCTATATGTGAATGAAGAACAGGAAGAGCCTCTACCAATGATGGAAGAAGCAGCTGATGATGGATTGGGGGAGAGGGGGATGGAATGTGGAGTATGGGAGAGGGTGAGGGAGGGTTAAGAAGGGGGAGGTGAGATGGAGGAGGTGTGGGATAGCTCGTGCGGAGGAGCCCTTGTCCAGGCAACGGAGCATGACGCGCACCCCCGAAGCTTATCAGAGAGGCTGGCGCGTCCAAGCTCGAGCATCACATGGGCTTAGCGTTTCACGATACCTGACCGACCCGTCTATGAGGACGGGACGACAGACGGCCCTGGCAGACACGTCAGGAACACGACCGTCACCATCTGCTCTGCTGCAAATGTTGGGGGCGCGTTCTCTGCGGAGTGCCTGCGCCTGACAGCTGGAGCAGCCGGAGCAGCTAGAGAGCTCGACTAGGCGTGCAAGTGCAGCAGAGTACCGCGGGACCTGCATGTGCCCGATCTGGCCTAGCGCGCTTGGAATCGTTCTGAGTGAACCGGCTGGTGCTATGTCATCCGCTGAGGGCGATGCCCCCACCAAAAATGCCATCCAACTTTTATATCGCGCGCCCGGCACCAGCACCTCGACCACAAATACCCCCCACAGAGCCCTCATAGATCGTCAATATGCCTGTCGGGATCATTAAGCCGTCGAACCAGATCAAGCTGACCAACGTGTCGCTGGTGCGCATGAAGAAGGGTGCGAAGACCCCGCCAAGCCCTCTGCCTATTCTTATTCTGCATTCCACTTACACGCTGCAGGCAAGAAGCGCTTCGAAATCGCATGCTACAAGAACAAAGTCCTCGAGTGGCGCAACAAGGTCGAAAAGGATCTTTCCAACGTCTTGCAAATCGAAAACGTCTTCCTCAACGTCTCCAAGGGTCAAGTCGCCCCCAAGACCGATCTCGAAAAGGCCTTTCCCAAGAAGTCGCTCGAGGAAATCATCATAGATATACTCGACCATGGCGAGCTGCAAGTAGGCGAGAAGGAGCGCAATGCCGAGCTCGAGAGGACCAAGAATGAGGTTATCGACATCGTATCCGGAAAGCTGGTGGACCCCAAGACGAAGCGCGTGTACACGACAGGCATGATTGAGAAGGCGCTGGATCAGCTGAGTTCTGCTGCAACGTCGCAGCAGAGTGAAAAGGAAAAGGGTGAGGCCAAGGAAGATGGTGACGAAAAGGCAAAGGCAAAGGAGCTACCAAAGTGGACTGGCGTCGTCACCAACAAGTCGGCCAAATCGCAAGCCCTGTTTGCTATGAAGGCGCTCATCGCTCACCAACCAATACCCGTCGCTCGCATGCAGATGAAGTTACGCATTACGTGTCCGACTTCTGTCCTCAAACAGGGCATCAAGACTGCGCCAAAGGCCCAAGCGGGTGCCGAAGACAAGAGCACAGCAAACACCGTCAAGGATGCCATACTCGGTCTCATGGAAAAGGTCGAGAGCCAGGACACCGTGGGTGCAGAGTGGGAAGCAGTGGGCCTCATCGAGCCCGGTGCATTCAAGGGTCTTAACGAGCTGATCGAGGGCCAAACGAAGGGAAGGGGCAACGTCGAAGTGCTCGAAATGGCGGTTGGTGCGGATGATTGAGTGAGTGAGTGGAGACACGTCTTTTCAGCACGCGTCGCGTGTTGCTCTCGCTCTCACGTGCTGGTATTCCACTGCCAGAAGAGGAAATAGCCCTGCGTAAGGGGCGGTGGGCCCTTTCGCGTGGTACCTCTGGAGTAAAGTGCATGGACTCGCACGGTCTGCAAGGGCAACATGGCAAACATACTCCACCGCTCCTTTGCTTGCCTCACTCTGCAACATGGTCATGCGAGCACATATCCCGAACCATACACAGCTTCCGTGCACGGTTCTGCTGCAGTCGGGCCTTTGCGACACAGCGGTAAGCACCGCGCCGTGCGCACGTGACCCTCTCACATGCTGTCCTAGCCCCTGTGTATCGAAAGTTTGCATGGTGAGAGGATATTGGCTTAAATGACTGGAACTCAGTCATTGGTTAAATCCACGATAACAGCGCAATTCAATATACATGCATTTGTTCTATCACATGCTCTCTGCATTGCTGTATCCTCGCATAACGCCATGTGCCCCCACGATTGGTACATCCTGTACAACAGACGGGTCTCCGTTTGACCACCCTGTCATTCGGAACTAATGCAGTAATACCCGCAACCAGGGTTGATTGCATGTGGCCAAGAAACCACTCGCCGTGGGACAACTGTTCCTCACCCCTCTATCCCGCATGCTATTCAGCTCGTCATCCCCCACGCAGACAGACAGTGTGGGGGCTGAGACTGAATATTCTGTCCACCCCTTTTCCAAAATTATCTCATGTATTCAAGATGAAGTGGGCATAGGAGAATCATCAGATGGGAACATTGCATACTTAATATTTTGTCATATTTTTGTTACAAAAGGACCCCATAAATGCTATCCTTGAATCCAACTCCGCAGTCTGCAATCTTAACCCAATGCCTCCTTCCTCCTGTAACCTCTTCTACCTCCCTCACTTCGATTCTGCATGTGTGTCATAACGTCGTAGCTACCGTTCCCAACCAGAGCAAACCCATGAAACAAAAGAGAGAGAAAGGAAAGCCAATGACTCAAACCATGCAACCGTAAGTCATGACGAATGAAAGAGAGCCACAAAGTATCCGTTAGTGACGCAAAGATAAAAAAAGGATTAAAGAAAGAGCACAAGTATACCAAGCTAATCAGCTTCAGTCCCACCAGCGTCGCCGGATCACCCGCCCGTTGTCACTCAGGATACCGAGTACATCGGCGCTGCTGGTCCGTATGCCCCATACCCGTTCAATCGGGTCTGCAATTGATGTCCAGTCCAACCGGTGCACATCGTGCATGTCGAGGACCGCGCAGACGAGCCACGGCGAGTACATGGGACAGCTGGTATCTTGGTACAGAAAGGGGGACAGTGGGCTCAGCGCCGTGTCCTTGTCCTTGTCTGAGGTAGTAGTGGTGTTTGTAGTGCTCTGAGCAAATGTCAAAGGATGGGGTCGCTGATGTTGGTGATGATGATGATGATGATGCTGATGTTCTTCTTGTTCCTCTTCTTCGTCGTCTTCCGACGCAATGGAGTCGTCTTCGTCGTCGTCAGATTCCACGCTGCTCTCCGTGCTAGTCGGAGACGTGGTGACGGACGAAGAGCTGGCACTCAATGCTTCCGACAGCATCGACTCATTGCTCATCTTGGTCTTCAGTAGAGGCAGCGTACTCGCAGACCTGAACACTCCCGCTGCAACGCTCTCCTCCATGTCATCGTAGCCTGCCAGTGTCTCCAGTGTCCCGGTTGACTTTGAAAACGATGATTCTTCGACGGGCGTGATGCTGATGTGGAGAAATGGCGAGTTGAATGACTGAGATCGTATTCGCACTTTCGGGGAGGAGGGGGTTTGCGGTGCAACGGCAACAGTCGCCATATTGTAGCGGCTAGGGCGCGAAAATCCGTCTATCTAGCAACCATGGAAAAACCAAAGAATTGAAAGGACCACTGGTGTATAAACTATAGACATAGTCTACTCATCCCTCACTAAGGCTTATATTCATCATAGTTCCCTCGTGCATGCACCCACCCGGCTCGCTGGCCCTGCACCGCGAATCTGTGGCCACGCCACGACGTTTGTAACCAGACGAGGCTACAGTGCTTCAAAGGACCGTTTTTCGGACGAGGCGCACATGGCGGGGGAGGGGTTAGTGTTAGTGGATGGAACATCATGACACTGCGTAAGCCGAGAGCTGCGCGGGCTGGTGCACCATGCATGGGAGACAGCACACTTCACGCTTGGCGGTTAGTCCTCCAATGGCCATGAATCGATGAACATCAGGGTACAGGGATCGGGACGTGTATCACGAGCCTAGGACTTACTGCTTCTTCGCTTCAAGTGTACCCGCTACGGTAATGCTGTTCGCAATGCTGTCGATGTCTCATTAGTAGCTTGCGACTAGATTTCATCATACAGTGGAGTAACATGTCTGGATACGAGCAACGCACAGTCGCGATTCCTTCCTTGATTTTCAAAAAAGACCCATCCTTGGAGGACAACGATGCACCACGATGGACTCGATAAGCATAGGTGTTGTGTGACGTGGTGGACATAGTATGGCTGCACTGCCGACGATGGTCTTCATTTGTCAACAACAGTGCGGGCCGAGCGCCGCAAAGCAACCATCGTGATGCAGAAAAGCAATGAATCCGTCAGTAGTAAAAATCGTCAAGTCATTCATTGGAACAAGTCGAAATTTGAATGTGTGATTTTGGTACAGGCTGTATTCGGCCAACCCTAACCGTGGCGCATCATTTCACCCCATATCGTGCATTGCCGCATGAAGTGTAAACGTGAAAGCCAATGAAAGCCGTTTGATAAACACCGTAAGTGCACCACCCATTTCGTAAAGGCATGTCCCAGCCCCAGCTGCCCAGCGCAAGCGAAAACATTTATCCCTTCTTCTTGGAGACACCAACGGTTCGGCCACGGCGACCGGTGGTCTTAGAGTGCTGACCACGGACACGGAGGCCCCAGTAGTGACGGAGACCACGGTGAGCACGGATTTTCTTCAGGCGCTCAAGATCTTCACGGAGCTTAGAGGCAACACCGTTGGCGAGAATCTGACTGTTCTTGCCATCGACGATATCGCGCTGCCTGTTGAGGAACCAGGAAGGAATCTTGTCTATATGTGTGTCAGCGATAGTGCGATGGGGATAATATTGGCCGCTGCGTACACTGGAGAGGGTTCTGGATGATGGTGACGATTCGCTCAAGCTCTTCGGAAGTGAGGTCACCAGCGCGCTTGGTGAGATCGACATCGGCCTTCTTGCAAACCAAGTTGGAGTAACGGCGACCGACACCAGTGATCTTGGTCAAGGCGTACATGACCTTCTGCTTGCCATCGACGTTCGTGTTCAACAAACGGATGATGTATTGGAAGCTGTGCAAGTTAGCATTGCTCTAACTGTGCGAGAACGAGTCAAAATCGACATCGCCTATGTGCGTGTGCGCAATTCCATTCTCACAGCCACCAGCCATCGCAATCCGCCTGTCCAGTCCAACTAGCATGCCCAGTTTTTTCCAGAATTTCCAGACAGATCCTTACTATCCTGTCGAATACACCCTACACACAAGCGTCTACCATTGTTCTTCTTACTGGCTCTTGCACGCCATTGGACTAGGGAGGCGGATTGACATAACGGGTAGCTGAGACCGAGGCGGGCGTTGCGACAAGACGGAAGCGACGAACGATACGTGCGTGAACTCTCAGGATGGTGTCTCGACATACTTAGACTTCTCCCCGGAGACGAGCGCTGTGCAATTGTCAGCATGTCTGTACTATGCGTGTCGGGTCCTTCAGCACTGCGACCCTGCCCTCTGCGCGAGCGGAATGATTTTCATTCGACACATGAGTGCAGTCGCGATGAACAATGGACCTTCAAACAATCAGGGCATACTCACACATGATGGCGGCTTGTCGTACGTCGATGTGGTGTTGTCGATGCTCTGTCGAGTGGGTTATCGAAAATCATCAAATTCGCCAGCAAGCGAGTGGGAGCCAAGACGGCGGCACGTGCACCAAGCTAGTCCTGTTCCAACACTAGCCCCTTCGACACCAGCTCTCCAGCTATTTCATGTAAGCCCTTGTGTTGAGAGAGCAACTTAAATTTGTTCCCGCATCGTACTGGTGGTATGAATTGAATGATGTCTTTTGTGGCCTTCCGTCCAGGATATCACCTCACCGCTCTTTCTTGCTCTGCTGCTTGTTTAGCCCGGTGGTGGGCTGTGCAAAACGACCTGATGGTGCTGCCTAGCAATGCGCTCCCAGCATTTGATCCATTTCAACTTACAACAAAAAACAGTAAAACAAGGCACAAGACTAGCCATGTGAGCGAGTTCACGTCATGGCAATATTGCTGCCTGCATAGCCAGGCTGACACTCTCCAGCCACATACCGCTGTCGCGCGACGAGCGCCTCTCAGGTGGTGGTGCAGTTTGTACTACCTCCAGTTCATGGCCCCCAACTCACTCTTCTTCTCTGTCCACAGGATATGGCTTGCGATCGCACTTGGCTTTCCCGGCCGTACTTGACAAACCTATCCTTCTGGCCTCAACCATCAACCTCGGGAATTCTTTTGGTAATGAATACAAGAGTATTGTACAGTTGCTCTTGTTCAGAACTTCCTCATTGTGTCATGCGTGGCTTCGGCCCCTGCCAATCTCTGTGAGCTGGGGCTTACCCATGCGACTGCGCCACACATTTAGCCCCAATAATTCACCATCGAGGCGTCCCGCGCCTGAATGTAGGCAAGAACATCGATAGTGGGAACAGGGTATACCAAACTACTTCTTAAATTCTTCAGAACACCCACCGAACCGGTTCCCTCAGCTATTTGACCGTCTCGCCCTACTCTTGAACCACCCATTCTGTTTTTTACTGGCCTTGTTTCTAGACGTACATTCAACTCAACTTAAGACCCTTCGTTGTTGGTTACCCAGGACTTTACTACTATTCTTTCTGACTGGATCAGCTCATGCATCCATCGAAGGTCTCTTGTGGATACCATAGTCACGGAAGCGGACACGCCGCTTAGCCATCATGTCCATTGGACTTGGTTCTCCAACGATGACCTCTCTGCCTCCTGCAAATACTTCTGTCGGCACCACTCATGATACTGGCTCTTCAGACGCGATACCTCCTATGCCTGGACTCACTAGGCAGGACACAAACTCTTCTACCGGAAGTGCACTCAGGCCACCCAATGGAAATTGGGCATTCGAAATCAGTGGAGTCTGCCCCGGTTGCCATCATTACCACAAGTCGCTCCGGGTACACGTCAGAATCTCGAACGATTTCACCCAGGTTCGCGATGTCTACTGCAAAAAGTGCAAACGCTTGTTGTTATCTTCTGGAAACGCCAACGCCACGCGACTATCCCTTCTGTCTACCATGAGTCTAGAACCAGACCTCATTGAAACCGAGTTTCGTACCACTTTGATTCATATGATACGGGCTTCTACTCCAATCGCGATGCTCTCTCCTGTCCTCACAGCCATTCCAGAAGTGACATCGGCCGGTCCATCACGGGAGACTTCAATCCGTTCCAGGTCCGGCAGAAGTTCACGAATGCCTACAGCAACCTCTGACGATAATCCCTTGCAGAAAATAGTCCGTGGTGTCGGTGGATACAAGCATAGTAGGAACTCTTTAGTCGAGGGCCGGCAAATACTTTCGAATATTAAGCAAAAAGTCAAAACGAAATTCTTCAGGTCGCGAAATATCCCCTTCAATATAGGTAAATGGTTTTCGAGGAAGGAGAGCCCGAATTACGACAGCCACCATCAGGATCCAGCATGCGCACCGATCAGCGCTTCTCCTACAATCGAAATAGCGGCATCACCTCATGGGGAACATGCGGAATCACCAGAGGAGATCGACACTAATTTGGATTTAGCTGCGCCTGATATATGGGCCTCCTCAACCACTGCTGCGGATGCACTGGCTTCACTGAAAACCTTGGGCCCTCAGGCCCTGCGAGCTTTGCCTCCCCAGAAGCGAATTTCATGGGGTCGTAAGCAACTCACCGAATTCAAAGCTCGTTTCTCTGGTGTCGCGGCTCAAGTAGGTCCTCCTGTCATGACCGATATCGATGGTGTCACTGAGCGCGGAGAATATCTACACTGGCTAGATGGCCTATCCCCTCGACGACATTCCATCCTGGCATTTATGGGGGGCGGATTTCACTCCTTTGAGGACAACGAATTTCGCAGGGCAAGTGATCATACATTCAACAGTCGCCCGCTAAGCATGAGTGAAACGCACCTTTCGGAAGCTGATACCCTTGTTGACGGTGCAAGTATCTCCTCTGTACCGCGTCATATCCTCGCCGAGACCCTACACCGGGATCATCGCAGGTCATTACCACCTCGCCCTCTTTCCATTGACAGTGTTGTTCATGACTGGTCACAAATTCAGCGAAACATAGCCGAGGTCCGGAGATCCATTGACTCAAACGCAACCGGAGGTGCTGTTCGAAGCATTGCTGCAAGAAGCCATGCTCATAATCGCTTATCCCGCAATTCAATGAACCGCGCATCCTCTTTCTACGGTACGGAGCCAACTACTTCGCGGGATCAACTCCAAACCAGTGACGAAGCCGAGCATGTTGGCGTTGGCGCTAGTAGCGCATCACAGCGCCCGCGATCACTTTCCCCATCACCACCGAAACTCTAAACTGGTATACCGTCGCAACGTGAATGAACCTGAATGATTTGCCCCAATATTTTGGTTTCTTATTTCGGAACTTCTGGTATGAGCTTTATATTGTCTTGGTTGTTTGTTGGATTTTGCGATTTCTGCTTGCTCTCATCAGCTAGACCCGTTATAAACCAAACTGATTTTCATTCCTGCTACCTACGCTGCTGGAACAGTGTCCGTATGAAATATTGGAACAAGATCAGTTATTTGCCGAAATTATATACGCGTCTCAACCAGAAACCTTGCAGTCCAGTCGTATCAGTTGGTAATGAGTGATGACGTAGCTGACAAAGTTGCAGAGACAGGGGTATTACGAGAGCCAAGGCTAGGACTTGGATTACATGATCTTGTGTCTTGCATCGGTATGATTCTCACTACCACTACCAAGAGCTGAATGCTTATTAGATATGCAGCCAAGCATAGACTTTACTTCGACTTGGTACTCATGACCTTTAAAGGCGGTGTCGTACTGTGAGGCTGAAGGACTTCAAGGGGTCTTTTTGCAACAATGTCGGCTAGCGAGGTGAGCATTGTATATTGGTGGCTTCTTGAACTGCCGATAATATCTTTTCATGATGAGTTGGGTGTGTTATGGACACTGAGAGTCTGACCATTAGATTAACAGGCACATATGTTTGTCATGGCGACCCATGAAAGTATAAAAATAGAACAGGGCTTTGTCAACCAGATGGTAATGTAGAATCTATCGAGAAGTGAGATTGACAGATCCCAAGAGCTTCAGAATCCGATGCATGGAGATGAATCGATTGCTCTTGTCCAACATCTATATAAGGTCAACAGTACCACTTCATTCCTCTTCATTCCTCTTCATTCCAGTGCATCGCCATCAATCTCCAACAACTCCTTAAACCATACCTCTTGATAAACAATGGCCCAAGTCCTCAGTGTAGTAGCCAACGTCCTCGGCGTCTTCGGCTTCTTTGCTTCCTCCTTCCAAAACCCTAGTCCGAATACCTGCAACGTGCGCGTTGCAGCAGCCCTAAACGGTCCCGACCTCAGCGGTGCCGATGGAAGCATCCAAGCAGTCCGAGTTTACAACGAGAACCAACAACTCATCGGTTCTCGAGGCGGCGGCTACATTGGCAGCGGCGGCTTCGCTGACTTTGGCGTCCAACAATCTAACAACCAGCAAGCTATGTTTGTCCAGATCCAAGCCACGAACGACGCAATCTGCATCCCATATGCCACGACCACCTTTGTAGATGGCGCAAAGTACGGTTAGATCGGCGATTGGGGCGCCTTCTGCGGTTTGAACTGGTACTACGGAAACGTCGCAGTGAGTCCATTGTCCCCCGAGTTTTCTGAACCCGTTCCTTCTTTCCGCATACGAATAAGCAGCCCAGGTTGATGGCAGCTAGTAAGTACCCACTACTTGGAAATAACAACGAAACCATCAAACCACTAACTCTTGACCAACA
This sequence comes from Bipolaris gigantea, assembly GCA_030558545.1. NCBI lineage: Eukaryota > Fungi > Ascomycota > Dothideomycetes > Pleosporales > Pleosporaceae > Bipolaris > Bipolaris gigantea. The sequence goes on from JALPSE010000032.1 coordinate 81,064, forward strand.
CAGCAAACCCAGATGCACCTGGATCGATAACGACCACACCAACGACTTCAAAGCCGGCATGCTAATGATCCACTGGATCGACTTCACCAACAGAAAAACTCAAGGCTCCCGCCCAGCAGACTACTGCCGCTACCCAGCCTTCCGCGCCTACACGCCCGAAGGCGGATCCATCTTCAAACGCGATGCCGCTGACGAGCCTACAATCGTGGACCACAGACTCGTCATCAGTTCCGAGCCTACCCATAACGCGACCGAGATTTGTGCCAGCAACACTTCGCGCGGCCCGGACTTTGTCTCTCTGTTCGAGGGCATCTATTGCAACATGGAGACTCGTGAGACGGTGCCTGTTTGCGGCGCAGGTGTAACGGGGCTTTGCTTTAGTGCCGAGGCCAAGCAGCTGCAGAAACCGGATGGAAGGGTTGAGCAGAAGAACTTTACTGAAGTCATCGCATGGAACTGAGTGTGATGGTTGAATTGACAATGCCAAATTTGGCTGCTTTGGCGCGGCTTGGTGTGCGCTTGTATCTATACCATCACACCATTGAGTTTGTTTCAAGTTCTCTTTTGTACTTAGACGGCGCAGTTAGATTACATTCGTTTTAGAAACTGGGGAATTTGTATTTAGCATGTTAATCTCATTCGTTTTCTACGCTAAGCATAAATGGTTGATTCATATTCAACAGTAAAGTTCTCGTGCGTGCTCTTAAAGCCACGCACGAACACCATCTCGAACCGAGCCCTACGCCTCTGAATTCGATACCTTCCCCATTGAGTCCCATCCTAAAAAAAACATTGTGCAATGACAACAAAAAACATACAACAGCGGGGATTCGCTAGTGGTCACCCACCTAACTACTAGTCCGCCGGTCAAAGACTTAACGTATGGAGAGCGAACGGGATCCAGTGCTGCATTTTGCCGGTGGTCGTATGTGAAAGAACATCTTCGAATAGAAATATATGTAGCAAGTAAAAATGGAGAAAGAGTCCGATATCTGAGTCGATCAACTTGCTAGCAGGGCGGACTTGACGACTGGCTGCTTTACCTGCAAGTGGAATTTCTCCGGTTATGTCTTATTGACATATTCTGACACTCCAGACACTTCCTCACGTCCTTGAGAAAAGGATGTAACAGTAAAATAGACACTGAGAAGTATTCCATGCATTTCAAAGTTGCTTGAAAAATGGAGCAAGGATAATAGCAAAGCAAAAGAAACGAACATAGAACAGAAAATTTGGTACATCCCACTCTCACTCTCCCCATGATCCTCTAGAACGCCTACCAGTCATCAATCATATCATTAAACTCCTCACTCTCAACATCCAACACCTTTCTCGCAGCCTCGCTCCCACTAACAGGCAGCATCTCAAGCCCTCCCTCGCCATCCTCATCATCATCGTCACTTTTAGCCTTGCCCTTGAAATCCTTCGGGACTTCTTCTGGATCCAGCAATCCAACTTGGAACAGTACACTAGCCTGGTCCCAATACAACCTCTCGCTCCATATCTTACCGGCACGGAAGCCAACAATGCTTATGACAACGATTTCGACTTTTTCATTTGTAGGAGGTACGCCCGGTAGGATCCAGGGCATCTGGCAAGTGTGTTTGAAGTTAAAGTAGATTTCGTCGACAATACGGTCCACGCCTATAGTGCGGGAGATGAGACGCATATGGAGGGATGGTGGACAGCTTCTCAGGAAGTAGTCGCGGTAGAAGCGTTTGAGGTCGGACACACCGATGCCGCCCGTCATTGTTGGGGTAAAGTTTATAGAGGGCCTTGGGCTTCGGGTATATGTTTCTAAGAGCTTGTCGACTGCCTTGCCATGGAATTTTTCTGTTTGTTTGTTAGACCGTTACTACGGGAAAGCTGCCGAAGGAGGGACATACGCTCTTCGTTCTGTTCCAGTACTCGTTCCAAGTCAACTTCAGCGCTGAAGCCTCTTCTTACTGTGCTCAAACTCCTGCTCCATGCAAGCGCATCGGCGACGGCGTCATATTCTGGCAGATCGTGTTCGGCAAATCCAGCATCTACGCCCTCATACGTGAAGCAAGGATACAAAATCTTGTCCTGCAAACCTCCAACGCCAATGCCAGGTGTGACGCGTTTCTGCACCGTTTTTCGCTTGCCCTGGATGCCGAGAACCTCTGGGCGACGCACCACGCCCACAGTGCATTCATTTCCGGATGCGCCCTCCGCAAGGTGTACGAGGACGCGGAAAGAGGAGGTGAAGCGATGTCGTGTGTCGGGAATCGATGTCGGGTAATAAGCGATGAGCGAACAGAGTTTCGAGGTCGCGGCTCTGGGCTCCGAAAAGATGTCTAAGCACACAGCAGCTGCATCTCCAAAAGCTGAGAATCTGCCATCAGCGAATGTTTTCCCAGGCTGCAACTAGCAGCCAGTGGTCGTTTCCAATGCGCAAGACTAAGAAAGGGTCGTGTACCTACGATAGCGTAACGCTCTCCAATACTCAAGTTCTCGCCCAGCTTGTTGAGCGTGTTTACATATTGCTTCCCGCCATTGCTCATGGGAATGTATTCGACGATGAAGCCCTCGTCCCGCCATGCCTTCATAGTCTGGACATCAAACTCCGCATCTTCAGCGGTAATGTAGAGCAGCGGCGTGCTGCTCCTAAAGGACAGCCAGCCATTGCGGTCGGCAAGGAATTGTTGCGCCATATCGTCGTGGTTGGTGTTGCTTGAAAGAGCGTTCGCATCAGGCGCTTCAGTCCGGCCAGGATTGTTGCAGCTCCACTATATTGGTGAGGCTTGCCCGGTTCAGCGCTGGTCACGTCCGATTTGCGAGGTAGAAACAAAAGTTGAAGATGCATTTAGCGTACAACAGCACGCGAGGCACCACTTATCTTATGCTGCATCTTCGGCTTGAGCACATGGGCACACACCAAACCCTGTTGTACTGAGTTGGAGACGGGGTCTAGTGGAGGCGTGCGCGCGTCTCTGACTTGCCTATGACGTAGCCGGAGACATGCGTCCGCCTCGGGTTTAGCAGTGCTGCTAGGGGCCGTTGTCAACACCACAGGAATAGCCAATCTTTGTTGAAGGCTAAGCCTTACCGCCCCCTTCCTCCGTGCATAGCCAGGGCTTGCGGGTGCCGGGATGTTTATTTGGTCCCGTGATACCGTGGAGCAGAAAACTGTTCCTGGCCATTGATACATATTATTTCCTCTTAGGGTCAAAGTATGTTTCTGAGAAGCGCACCCTGCAAGCTTATGAAAGCATATTCACGAGTTTGGGATGATAAAAATACATCGATAAGAGAGGCCGAATATCAATTCGAAGTCCTGCCAAGTGGCCAAAGCCTGAACACGCGACAGTGTCCGACTCCTCATGGTATTCAATTCTCGCAACACAGGTGATGCACGAGTCAGCCACAGAACAAAGTCCCTCGATCGACATACATATAACGCAGGCTAGTAGGGATTGGTATTGTATCAGGCGGCCTCGGTGGCTTCATTATGCCGACTCTCTTCGTTGAAGAACCCAAGATTCAACCGCATGGCTCGCAATATCTGCCTTCTTGATCAGCGCCATTTTCCAATTGAGCATGAGTTACGAACGCCTTTGCAAGCTTTCCTTTGCTTTACGTCTGCCATCTTTTTGACCTCTTTGGTTTTCATCTCCAGCCACTCTTCTGGCGTACCATCAAAGTAATAATTCAGCTGCTCTGAAAAGATCCATTCACTATCGTCATCCATTGGATTGAAAAAATCGTAGCCTAGTATTTTGACGTCCATGTTGGCGTTTCGGAACGTAGCAAACATGGGTCTGATAGTTTCGAGGACCTCAAACAAGCTCTTTTTGTATTGGATGCGCCAAGGTAGATAGATTTTAACCTTTAAGTATCGATTGCTTTTGAGCATGAGTAGACTATCGAGACTGTCTTCCAGAGCCGTTTTCGCGAGTATTGACACCCCCAACCCATAAGGCGAATTCTCGTGCACATTTATATTAAGGCTGTTGATAGCCTCTTTGATGGGAAAACACATAGGTCCGAAGTGGTTTCGATTGAGGTGGGCTCGAACACACCGGTAATCGATTTCAGCGGCTGTAATAGCCCTGAAGTACCTCGTTGCAGCCTCAGATGCAAACTCGATGCCCACGAATTCGGAATTAGCGAATGTTGGTACAGAAAAACGTGGTAAATCAAGGATGGGTTGGCCAGACATCTCGACTGCATCAGGAATGATTGAAAGAGCCGCGTCGAGACGTTCGGCATGCTCGTCACCCCAAAGAAGATCGTAGCTATGAGCACAAAACGGTCAGCAGAGTTTCCTCGATAATTGCACCTTGCCAATTCTCGTAAAAGGCCTCCCAATAGTCAATATGCATTGACAAGAGCCAATAACGCACATCTCATTGCGAAGCTCACCCGGCAGTCTTGAAAGGATGAACGACGTCAGAGGAAGACACAATTCAAGCTCGGAGCACGCCGTGGCAACAGAATTTAGTTTTCTATAGATGATCAGCCATCAACCCACACGAGACTCCGGTATAAATATACTCGTCAGCAATGATCAGTCGTTTTTCAAGTTGCTGAAGCGTGAGGTCCGTATCAATTTTCTGCTGGTCTTCTTCTGCTTGAGCCTCTAGTTTTTCATATTCGTCGTAAAATGACGTGAGTAGAGCTGTGGCGATTCTCTGTCCATCGATTTCTTTTCAAAAAATACCAAAGATTCTTTTCTGGCGTACTTCCATTCTGAAAACATTAGCACCGTGTACCAACGTAAAGTCACTGTATCCACAAACTCTTGTTTTATTCCAAGGTATCTGGTCATGATGCTAGTTCGAATATCAGTACATTATGATCCATGACTCCAAAGCACCTTACGCTCTTCCTTCATCGTACAAGCCAAGTAACTGCACAGACTGATCATGATCAAGGCCCCAGAGCCTGCGGTCAAGTCCGGAATTAAGTTCGCTATGAAGAAGTCAATCAGCTGCGACCACGATATAAAAGAGACGATTGATGGGAAGAACACTGTACTGGCACGATTGCACAACAATGATTTTTGTCTGATGATCTGAATAGTGAATTGGGAAGAAAAAACAGAAGCAGAATTGGAGATGTCGTCCGTTGATTGCCCGTTAGTAGCTGCGGGGCGTTTAGGCGCCAGCAGGTCGTGATTGGTAGATGTAAAGGACGGAGTACATGCGTTTTCACGTGAGCATATGCCCCATCAACTAGTAGTAACTAGTGAGGCAACTGCAACTGCGACAGTACAATCTGCTGAAAGAGTGCGTTTCACTCGCAACAATCCTCACTAGGAATATCTGTTGTTATTGCCGAACAATTTATACACAAATTCCAAAGGAACAGTATAGAATCACAGTGTCCCTGGAGTCAAACAGCCCGCATCATCTCTTCCCGTTTGACAATCAAGAATCCACTCTTTACGACTTTGTCGGAGCCCCAAGGCTCCATATATTTGTAAATTTTGGTTGTACAGACTTGCAAAATTACGTACAGAAACCCTATACCTAGGCTTGCTGCCGCTACGAAAAACAACGTCTTCGCATCTAACCGGTCACCTGCCATTATACGAAGTATTGAAAGCAGATATGACTGCTCCCCTTCCCTTGTGCCGAAAAGGAAACTCAAACACCGTCGCGCGCGTGCGTGCGAGCTATGGGTGCCTATCCCGCTCTTGTCGCAAACGCCATCCGATGCTTTTTAAACGCCAGGCTAAAACGCCAAGTAGAGTGTGAATCGAAAAAAACATTATTGCAAAGTGGACGTGACCAAACCTATTTGTAGTGTTGTGTTTTGATGCGCAAGATTGCGCTCTTTTCCTACTTTTTTTTCTGGTTTTCTTGTTAGAGGCCTTCGGTAGCACTGATACGCACCTGGAGCAGCGTCGGATGGCCGGTGCGGAGGTAAGTGTGTATGCTCGGCGTGTAAACGAACCCTGTCTCGAAGGGTAAGTTGCTAACAAGGTGGATCTTTGGTTGTGCGTCAAAATGCGGCCGGAACTGATCAATAAGGAAACGTCAGAAACCCAAAGGCTGTAAGCAAAATGAAAGGGTGGAAGTATTGCGAACATGCGCTAGCTTAGCTGAAACAAAGCCTATGCTGCCGTTGGAGTAGGGACTCCATTGGCAGCAAGCTTGGACTGTTGGCGCTTTGCTGCAGAATGTTCGCTGTCCTACATTAGCACAGTCGTCAGCATGTTGGTGTGATACTACCCCCGAGACACGGGTGAGCGCTGGGAGGATTTGGTGAGGCGTTCTTCACGCACGTCAAGGCCAGTATCGGCGAAGTGGCGCTTAGCACTTTTCGCGTCCTTCTTCTTTTTATCTTTGCTGGGCTTCTTCGGCCGCGTTTCACCCGGCAGGAATACGTCGTCAGGAAGTGCAGTGCTACTTGGTCAGCAAATGGTAAAGCGACGGTATTTGAAAGACATACTTGCGAGTGTGAACCACCTTGACAGACATGAGCTTCTCGTCGTAAAGATCTGAGTCTGTGATATAGCTCCTGAACTGGCTGACAGGATAAGATATATCGAGCGACTTGGTAGCATCTGTGACAATAGTCAGCATGGCGAACCATAAAGTATGCAGATTGGTTAGGCGTACCAGGAGGCAAAGTGAGACCAATGTAAAAGGTCGTGGTGTAGATGATGTGGGTATCATCGTCGGCTGGCGCAGTGCCGTCTGCAGGCACTTCAGAAGCTGGAATCATGTACTCAAGGGAACCCTGAGTAACTTCGTGGAACTGATCGTCTTTACAACGATGATACCGTTCGAAGTAGTTGATATATGGACGTGCAGTATCGATACCAGTCTGTCCATCATCAATGCCCTTGACAATGTGACGGATTTTGGACTGCACCAGTCCAGAGAATGTCGAATTCGCCTCCTTTGTCCGACTTGCAGCAACCACACTCAAGTAGTATTTGTGGTCTTTGGTAAAAAATGAGTGTCGTTCGAATAGTGCATTCCAATCTTTTGTTCCCGCAAATATGTGTTGTAGGATCTTGTCCGCTCTTCCAAACTCGTCCTTCATAATACGCAGGGTAGATGGCATGACAGTATGTGTGGCACACATGGAGGGGAACGCAGGCGTAATTATGGGCATGAGGTGTGCTCTGTCACCACCGTATACCTGTGGGTTCCATACCCGTAAACCCAAATCGCCTTCTTCGATATGCTTCAACATGACCGGTCTCGGCCAAGTCCATTTGTACATCAGACTAAAGAACTTGGAAACAATGGTAGCACCATTTGCCATGGGGTAGAGTTGGCAAATGCGAGCAACCATAATAGCCCACGCGACACCACCAGGGTATCCAAAGACAGCTCCGTAGATGCCTCGACGGTTGGACCACAGCTTGATGGCCCTGAGAGCATGCCTGAAGCTGACTTTCTGCGGTACCGCATCCAGGAGCTCATTGGTGACTCGTGTGCCGTTGACGCTTCGGGTTGCCGACTCCGACAGGCCCTCCAGATCCTTCTTCTCAATAGTGTCCATATTCCTGGGTATCGAAGACCGCTTCGGCAACGATGCAAATAGCAAATCTATGCTCACTTCACGGTATTCCATCTTGATAATTGGCACGAAGGCGTCTTCGACGGGTACGAACTCGTTGATGTCGTCGACGTTGGACATTTCTCGAAAGGTTGGAGGGAAGAATTCAAAAAACTCGTGGATGGCGACGAATTTAGGCGCGACAACGAGCGTGTCAATATCCGATGACGGGCCATGAACACCGAGGGCATAACTGCCGAATGTGAAGATCTTGCCGCCTGCAGCATCGATGACAGACTGCTGCACACCCTTTTGCTTTCCCACGCGACGGATGAATTCTTCGACGACTTTCTGAATGTGTTCGATGACTTCTTCCCTGTATCGTGTCAGACAAGCGATCCCGCATCCCTAGCAGACAGCGTGACGTACCTCCTTCGGTTGCCTTCTGGGGTTTCAAAGACGTTCTCTGCCTTGAGCGTCTCGATGAGCTTGTCGTTCAGCTTGATGTCATGCTCGGTAGGCGCGGCCTCTGAGATGGCGCTAGTGACACCAAATTGGCGGGATGGCTTCTTCTGGCCGTCCATGGCCGACGTGATGGGATGGGTGTGGGGAGTCGCGCAACTTCGGAGGTGCTGCGGTACGCTGATGTTTGGCGGATCCTACTAGGCAATTAGGCGCGTGTCGGAGCGGATTGTCGTGAGAGGCGGCTAGACTGGAGAGGTTCTGGTGATGTTATGAACGCTCCCACATGGCGACGCGACTTTGTTTGATCCTGGGTCTGGCAAAGGAAATGAATGCGACAGCGGAAGCCCAGGATGCATCCGCCTTTGGGACGAGTCGCTGCCAAGCCCGCTAGGCCGCCACCTGCAGTTGGTTCCAGGAACGGTCCGGTGCGCCGGCTCCTCCAACATCACCATGGCGAAACAGCTGTCGGCGCAGCTATCCCATAAAAGTGCCTTGGTACTGCTACCTCCGTCACGCATCACTGCGCCAATCGAAGCAATACGACGTGTCTACGACAAGCAGTTTCTACGATGGCCTCCGCATATCAACTTGCTGTACCCTTTCCTAGCATCCCTCTCCACGTCTGGCAAGCTCAAGCACGACGTTCGCATCCGAATTGAACAAGTAGCCCGCACCATACCCCCTTTTCATATTTCACTCGAGTCGGATCAACCTGGTGCCTTTCACCATACCCTCAAGAACAAAACCGTCTGGCTTGGCCCCACCACTTATAGTAATATTCGAAAGCTTCAGGCAGCCTTACACTCCGAATTTTCTATGAATGGAGTTGTCCGAGACCGCCGGCCTTTCATACCCCATCTTTCTGTAGGAAAAGCACAAAGCCAGAGTGGCGTAGAAAAGATTAGCGCAGAGATTACAAAGAGCATCTCCGAGTTCCTCACAAACAATGCAGAAAAAGATGACAAACCCACTGCCCTGGACTGGTATGTCGATAGAGTTCATGTCCTTGAACACAAAGATGAAAATGATCGCTTCAAGATCGTTGGCACTATACCATTAGGGGAGCCTTGCACAGGGGTGGAGCAGGCGACAACTTGAGCCGGTTGATTCAATCAGGTTACGACTATAGCGACTTGGGCGAGGCAGCATATACACCTCATTTCAGTTATAAGCAAAGAATACCTTCAGTTGCTCATCCAGCCATCTGACGTCCTCTGTTGACTGCCCAGGTCCACCAGCCCTGTTTCACCCGTTAATCACGACAACGCAGTTGCCTGTCAATGGAAAAGCTCACCAATGGCCCCAAATAGATGGAAAGATCTTCAATGTTCCTACGCCAGACCTCATGCTCTGAACTTCAATCTCAGAATCCTCGGGTGGGAAGTAGAGATCCGTTTTCGCTGGGAGAACCAACGTTTTCGCCTTGATAGCTTCCATGGCCTTCTTGAAGTCACCGTTATACGGCTCTTGTTGTGAGCAATCTCCAGCTTGCCATGTGTGTGCCATGGTGAGCATATTTTCTGGATCTTTCGACAGCGCCCATGACTCCCAAAAGTTCACAAGGAAGTCATCCAAGTCCTTGTATCCAAGCGTTGGGGCACTCTGATACAGTTTCTCGCGATAGAAGCTTTGAGAGAAGCCCCAACCGGCGTAAACACGCCCAAGGGCCTTGAGGCCAGCTTCTCGTGTCTCAGATGAAAACGCCACTTTCTTCCCTTGGGCTGTGTAGAGATCTGGTTTCGCAATGCCTGCTGAGCTGGTACCTAGCGCAGCGTAAAGGCTACTTTTGACGCCCTCCAGGAAGACTTGGTTATGCAGACTTGTCTTTGCGCTTCCGCAAAACGGCACAGCGAGATCCATAAAGTCGGGAAACTGTGTGGCCCATTGATACGTCTGCCCAGCACCCATGGACCATCCGAGCACTGCACGAGCATGCTTGATGCCTAAGTGCTTCGTCACAAGCTCATGTTGCGCGCGCACATTGTCGTAGAATAGCACCTCTGGGAAGGGACGTAGAGCTGGCATGTTTGATGGCGAGGAAGATTGGCCATTGCCAAACAGAGCAGGCATGATAATATAGTAGTTGGATGGGTCGAGTGTTTTGCCTGCGCCAGTGAGCCAGACATTGTCGGATATTGCTGTGTGGATCGATAAGCAATTGCAGCATCACGGTTTGCCGTGCAGTGCTTACTTCCAGAATACCATGTTGGGTAGATGACGGCTGGCAGTGAAGGGTCACCCAGTGTCTTGTATGCGATAAAAGCACATGGTATTTCACCTCCAGATTTGAGCCTGAAGTTGCCTAGATTGTAGGTTTGGTAGTCTTTATCCGAGGACATGCTGAATCCGATTTCAAACTTCACAAATCGCGGACAGAAATGATGGAGAGAGCATCCGGGGCATCAGATGTTCAATGGGCTGCAGGAAATGAGATTGCTCATCTACCACAGCGCTTTCAACCGGGAACCTTGGATAGGCTGACCTCGCACTAAGCACTGGTGCTGTTATCATTCGTAGCGGGGTAGCTCAGATACATGGCGGGGTAGTACATGACGTTGATAGTAACCCTTTGGCGCCGTCGTTGGAGAACATGTCCGCGTATAGCCGTTTAGACAAAATAATCACATCAAACGCTCCGAGAAACCGTAGTAATGCTGAAAGGCTTTCTCACGAAGTAGCCATGCTTGAATAGCCGTCTGAAGAAGCGATGCAGTGGCCTTTCTTGGGCGGCATTCCGCGGGCTGCCTATGACTTTTCCGTAAGTAGGCCCCCCGGGCTAGATATTCATCCGCTATTTGCCGCGTCTCCAACACGCTGTAGCCGCTTGATCATCCCTTAGTAAACATTTTTTTTCCTCATTGGCGTCATACTATACATCGATGAAAAGGGCAATCTTGGCCACAAAACAGTCACCCACCTTGACCTTGGCAACTCACATTGAGCACCAACGTCCTTACCTCTGCTTTCCAAGAAGAGCATACCACAAAACAAGCCATCAATCCACCGTCATGGCCACCGGACGCGCAGACGCCGAAAAGGAAATAAAACGTAACCCACACGGAGACTTCAAAGCAGTCGAGGCCTCGCGCCCCTGCTTTGACAAGACGTCCTCTTTCCACTACACCCAAACACCCAAACCAGACTGGACACCCGGTAGCGGCCCCAACGATGCCTCTGACCAAGGAAAATCGCACCGCTCCATCGCACCCTACGAGCAAGGCCGGCCTATAGTCCACAACTACAAGCTCCTCATTTCAGCCATTATCCCGCGCCCCATTGGCTTCGTCTCGACCATGAGCGCGGATGGCCAATCAACCAACCTCGCACCGTTTAGCTACTTCAACCTCGTCAACCACGATCCCCCCATGTTCGTCCTCGGCTTCGCAGGCGGCATGGACAAGGCCAAGGACACGCTTAAGAATCTGCTGGATACCAAGGAAGCTACCGTTAACATCATCTCAGAGCATTACGCCGAGGCTGCGAATTTTGGCAGCATCAATGCACCGCCGGGGATTAGCGAGTGGTCGTTTAGCGGGCTGCATCCTGAAAAGAGTAAGATTGTGAGACCGGATCGCGTCAAGGAGGCTGTGTTTAGTATCGAGGCGAAGCTGGTGGATAGTGTGGAGTGGACGAGTAAGAACCCGGATACGCCGGGCAAGAAGACGGGCGTTACGGTATTTATTGAGGGTGTCAATTTTTGGGCGAGGGAAGATGCCATTGATGAGCAGGGTGTGCTTATCGATCCTGCTGTACGTTTTCTACTTGAGTAACTCCCGTGTAAGCTTGCTGTTTTGTCCCAGATGAGCTAATTGGTTGCTTTGTTCAGGTTCTCAAGCCCATTTCTAGATTGGGTGGTATTGCGTATGGGCGCACGACACAGGCGTTTGAGCTGCCTAGACCGGATTATGACGAGGTTACCAAGGATCCAGAGGTGAAGAAGTTGGCGCTACCAAAGGGCGAGGGCCAATCGTAGATGCACACACTCACATGTAGACGTTTTGATTTCAAACAAGAAAGGGTTAGGAGAAGAAATACTCGCCCAAGAATTCTTTGTTTTTGTTTTTACTGATATGATGCGTTCCACCCCCCATTATGTCTCCGCATTTCTCTCTTTTTCTCTTTCTGCCCACCCAAGACTCCACTGTATCAAAAAGGAGTTTTCCATTTACTCCTGTCGCTCCTTTGCATCCTCAACCGCCTTCCTCCAATCATACAACTTGATATAGATGCCCTCTGAGATGGTGATGCATGAACTACCCACAGCACATCCAGTCCAGAGCCCTACCAGCTTCAAATCGCGTGGGAAGCAGAGAAACAGGGCCAATGGCACAGCAATGACGTAGTAAACGAACAGGTTGCACACACCTCCAACGCTCTGCTTACCCAATCCACGTAGCAGCGCATTGACCATTGCAGTGGTTGAGTCTGCAAACTGGAAGGTAGCGAGCAGGGGTAGCACAGTAGCAACAATACTCACTACTTCAGGATCGCTACTGAAGGCACTGGGCAAGATGTTGCGGAAGGCTGTGAGGAAAGTAAAATCGACAAGTCCGATTGCGAGAAAGGTTGCAACGTAGGTTTGGGTGGCAGTACGGGCTGCAGAGAGGGAGCCTGCACCGATGAGATTGCCCAAGCGGGTTGAGACTGCGACACCAACGCTAAAGGGAACGTGGTAGATGGCAACAGCGAGAGTCATGACGCTGCAAACTTTGAATTAGTGTCGTTTTTCGAGTCTGAGAAGGGAGTGGCAACTTACATGGATTGGGCGGCTAGATGGGCCGTGGAAAGATAACTCGTCGAGAAGGTGAGAATGTCCTAGAATAGTTAGCACGTTGGGCATAAACGTTGTAACGAATGATATACGAATGCGAGCCACTCTGTTTCCACCATGATGATACCCGGCACTGCCAGCTTGGCCATTGGTCCCCAATTCGTAAACGCAGCTTTCGTGAAGCCGCCCCAGCACTCTAGCGATGCGGGATTCACAAAGTAGACGTAGATGAAGAGGAGTAGTGGCAAAAGGTTGTTAGAAACAACGGTTGCAAGTGCGGCGCCAGTAAGATTCCAATTCAAGATGAAGACAAAGACATAGTTGAGGGCAATGTTGACTGGCGTTGCAATGAGCAGCACGAAGAGTGAGGCATTGAAGAGTCCCTGGGCTTGTGTAAATCTTTTGCCGGCTTCAAAAATTGCATATCCTGGTGCACCCGCCAGAAGCAATGAGAGGTAGTAGCCAGCAAGGTGAGCGAGTTCCTTTTCTGGAACGAGAGCAGCGAGGACCCAGCCCGAACATAGCCAGATGGCGCCAATAGGAAGGGTGACAGCGAGCATGAACAAGATCATGCGTTGAAGGTGGAGACCAACCATGGTCTTCTTGCCGGATCCGTAGGCCTGCGCACAGAGAGTATCCAGGGATGTGGCTAGTCCTTCATAGACAGCTAGTCCAGTGATGTTGGCGGTCATGGTAGCGAGAGAGACAGCACCAAGCTCATCCGTTCCAACTGTATTAGATGCGAGTCAGCTGATGCCCCAGAGGCTTTTATGCCAAACACTTACTATGTCCCACGACGAAGATAGTCACCAAGCTAAACGAGTACTGTAGCAGATAGGTTCCCATGAGCGGAACACTGTATTTGAACAACAACTTTGCTTCCTGGCGCGCCGTCGTCCCCAGCTCTTCAACCCTGCCATCTCTTCCTACCAGGCTTTCAATATCGGTCGTGTCAGCAATAGCTCCATACTGATGCTGCTTTGCTGCGCTGTCGTGGGCCTTTAGCAGGCCGACGCGCTCAGCGGTGCTCGTGGAGAACCGGCGGGCCTCGGAAGGGTCCATTGTGTATACGGCGCTGCCGCCAGAAGTAAAGGGGAACGGAACAAAAACCAGGGCTAAGGACGATATATCATAGTCGTAGTCTAGGGGCACGTCGCTGGTGTGGTGATCGACTTTGTTCTGGCGTTTCGAGCTTACTTTTGGTTGCGGCTGCCACAGTGGGGCGAGGAGCTGAGCTTCTGGCCCCTGTGTCGTCAATGGCGCCATACGTGTAGGTATGGGGCGGCTTGTAGCGAAGTAGTAAAGCGCCGGAGACCTTGACGGAGAGTGGGTAGCATAATCCACTTACAGGCGCTTGTGTGGGGGACCTCCGCGAACGTTGTCCAGATGGGGGAAACCTGGCGCAAGTTTTGCCCACAACTGGGCTTAGGTTTGTTGATAAGTGTGGGTGCGGAGACGAGATTTTCTTTTGACTGGCACAGCGCGCAGCTTGCCATGGTTGCCGTGGTCAGCTACGATTGCCAGCCGCAACCGTGATCAAGACTTTGGGGAGAGCGCGGACCGTGAAAGGCATCGGGCGATTTTCTATTGGCGAGCGCTTGTTTGGTGGATTGTTTATCTCCGAACCAGCCGCGTTCCGCGATGCGCTACTGTCTATCGTCGATATATGGATGTCTGCCGAGGATCCTCAGTAGTCTGGCGCCCTTGTCTTAGCCAAAATAACAATAAGAGATACTACCGCGACGGCTGAGTAGTGCAAAGTAATGAGGTGCTGTTGTTGATGTTGTTGTTTTCACGTGACCTGCAGCTAGCCGAGGAAGGGGATGCCTACCAATCTTGGCATACCTTTGACCAGTCGAGTGTCAGCAGAGCTCCTTAAAGGTGGTCAGATTGCGCCTTTCGTGCATAAGATTCCCTTTGGAGGGACTGTACATATTTGATATGCAGCTAAAGATGCAATAGACCGGAAACACGGCTGATTCATTCCCTGCATAACAAAAAATTCCCTGCTGCTGCAGGCACAGATGAATTGGACGTAGCGTATTGTGTTTTTTTGGTTGCGCGGCCTCGAATGTATTGTCTTCCTTCAGCTGAACTGCATGCGCAACAACTAGTCCGCTTCTTAAAGTTATATTCCGAGGTTACACTATCTCCACATAGCCTTTGTATTAGAAAAAAGATCCAGGTTAAAGCTTTAGCATGTATCGCAAACTAATTTGTGGGGTAGCATGTACGCTTCAGCCGATGCAGTGTAGTTGATGGGTGATTCGTCATGGGTGACTATTGCCAAGACCAGCCACGTGATGCTCTCTCTAACATCAACCGTGTAAGCTCTTTAGTCTGGAGGTGTGGACTGTGCTTATCTGTCGATTTGATTTTAGATCCTTTTCATCTCTTCATATGCAAGAAGTCCGTCAATATTGACAAGTACCCTATGTTCTCCCTCGCTGCTACTACTTTTATTAACTTTAGAATAGACTATAGAAGTACCAAGTTTTTGATCTTGATCACTGAGGATGACTACAAATGGGGCCAAAAGACTTTTTGCACACAACTTGAGAGCTCCGAGTCCCGCATCTAACCTAGCGTCGAACGGGGCAGATGTGAACATGTGTAGAGCAGCCGTGAAACAACACCAGCTAGGTAAAATGAACGGCATTAGATGTTGCGAAGCAAAGTGTGATGGGTGGACCGTATCCGGCCTAGCGCGCAGCTACTCGCGCCTTCCATCTTAACCAAAAGGTATGCACAAGATAACAAGCTTGTTTTGTTATCTTGATAGCTGGATATATATACTCGATAATCAGCGCATCGTACGTATCGCGCTGATTGGAAGGCTTGGCATCGCCAAGCCACCATAACAGGCGTAGCCCATCACACAAAGAAAGCGCAAGCATCGCAGAGCGAACACAAATCTGGGGGCCGACACGGCTTGTTGCACAAATTCCCAGTGCTTACTAGAAAAACTATGGAAAACGTTAGTGCCAGGTTGTCATTCTGACGCCGAGAAGCTGTGACATAACACTCTCGCAGTCTTCTTTCTCAGAAATACATTTCAGAACCTCCATTTCCAGCAGAAAATAACAATGAAACTAATATACTCTCTTGTTTTCTTATGTTGCATCATGGCTGATTTTTCAATGGAGTTCTTGGATAAAGCACAACACCAGCAACCTGAAAACATAACTAGTCTGCTACACATGACCAATGGCCACGAGCGACTTCGCATAGAGCCGTGGAGTCGCAGATCAACTCGCGTACGAGCACCTTCATATGAGGCTGTGATAGGGAACGAGTTGGGCGACTTGCTCGAAACTCCGTTAAAAGAATGCAGTACGGAGTGTTTGGAAAGCCCTTTAAATATATCTCATCACAGCAACTCCGCCGTACAAAGCTGTCTAATCGAAGAAATTATTTTAAAGAAAAGGCTGGGATTTTGGCGAATTGTTGTGCCTAATGGGCTACTACCAAAAAGCTCCTCTTGGCTGTCATTCCATACTAACACTGTCCAACGACTGGATAGTGAAGCACGACGACTAGTATCGCAGGCGCAGGAGAAACTCTCGCGCAGTGCAGAACGTGTTGTGATGCTCTGCCAGCAGTACTATAAACCAGTTGCATCCCTACGCTCCAACGCCTTTTCGGACGAACTCATTGAGCACGCTCTCACTGATCTCACTATCATCGGCATTGTGGGCATGCTTGACTCCTGAATGTCTTTTTTGGAGCATCCATTCCCTTGAGCCCCTTCCTCATAATCATCGTATTTTTTCCCGAATCTCTTCTGCTCGCTCTCTTATTATGGATGAACTCAACCACTTCAATACCGTCGGCCAATGCGTCTACTTTGTTACTCTTTTCATTTACAATGGATTAATATCTTATCTATCCGCAACAGGCGCCTGAGCATCCTACAAGCCAACCCCTTCCGCAAAGCGACGTAATCCTTGGCTAGCTGTGGGTATCCCTGTCAGTTTGTACGTTGCTATCTTTGCAACGGAAGTTGAAGGTATACAGAACCTAGTTGGTACTACTTTGGTACCGGTGGAGTTTTGGCCCTTTCCAATCCCATTGGCGCTTGGTATTCTAGTCATGGATGGGGTGAGGAAATTGGCTACCAGGATGTGGCCAAATGGTTCCATTGCACGCATCGCGTGGTAGTTTCCTAGGACATAATCCTCTTACATGTATCAGTACGCCTGTATTTGTTCATTGGCAGAAGGCTATAGTAACATCCACAAAACAATCCTTGGATTCTGCAATTGAGTAGAAAATGACTGTGAGTTTACACGGTATTGAAGTCTACCCAACTCGTAACATGGTTTTTCTATGCCCAATTCTTGGATCTTGTAACCTCGTAGCGTACATTACACGAATCAAAGCCTCTACATTATTAGGATTTCTGCCCCTCTCCATGCAACCAGAATAAACCCGACGTACTCTAAGACCTGCGACGGCTGTTGGGCGAACTATTCCTGGTACTGCTAAGACACCCCTACAGCCATAGTAGTATTCTCTTTGCATGATAAAATCTTATACCAATATCAACATCCGCCTTTGCCATCGCAGTTCCCAGCAAACGTCGAACGACCAGAGTTACACTGGCATGATGGGCCGGGGCCACGAGTGCATCGGCCGCCAGAGATGGTATCGGGTCCGTGGCATATGAGCTAGACACGGGCCATGGAAGCCAGTTCTCAACCCTCGACTCACCACTGCAAGCTACCTTGGGCCCACAGCTCTGACCAATCACGTGAACGACAACACCACACTAAACTAGTGATACAACTACACATCGGAGAGAAGATCTTATACTTGGCAGGTGCCAAGACTGTACTGTGAGCGAATAAGTCACGATGCTGCAAGCTGATTCGCCGAAGTCGGCAAAAACCCATGAGCGCCATAGCCAGTCGTGGCAACTCGTCATTTCGCATGGCAAGAAACAACAAAGTCAAAAGCCCAATACGTGAGACAAATTTACGAAATCCAAGGAGGAAGAAAAAAGGATAGTCGTAGTGTTTCCACGGGTTGAGATAAATATAACACCATCACCAGTTTCTTCTTCCCTATTGCGTAAAAAAAAAGAGAGAGAGAGAGAGAGAGTCGAGAAAGAAACGTGACAAAGAGCAGGCGAAAAGTCCAACTCTCGGCACAGAGATCAACCAAACCAATTACACACCCTCTATCCCAACACGATGACCTTCGCCCTCCCCCCATGTCATGCCCAGCCCCGGCACCTTGTACCGAGAAACCTCGCGCGGACAGAACGGACAAACACGCACACACACACACACACACACGAAAGTAAGGCTGCCCGTCCCATTCGATCGGGCCCCCAAGCTGTTGACTTGCATGCATACTTACCACACTGAGCAAGTCTAGTCGCTCGTGACCGACGAGCGTGATGTCCCAAAGGGGTAAGCCGTTTGCAACCGTGGGACCATTACCCAGTGGGGAATACCGTCCGTTTTTTTGAGGGGGTAAAGAACAACCACAACGACATTGCGGCATGTGGCAAGTTGGTGAGAGCGCCTTCGCTTCCGCGCGCGGCTGCAAAGGGAAATGCATGAGGCTGCACGCCGCACGCACGCACGCACGCACGCAGCATAGCGTAGCGCAGTGTGGCCTAGTGTAGGAGTGGTGTAGTAGGTTGTTGGCTATGTCATGTCATGCCATGCCATGCCCAACGCCATGCCCGCCAATGCCCATGCCAATGCCAACGAGGAGGGAGGCAAGTGTGTGTGAGAGGAAGAGACACCGACACCACACGTGTGTCTGAAATTTTTCACGTCTTGGGAGCATGATGCGGAGAAGAGACATGTGCATGCATGTAGGGGGGTGATGTTGGTGGTGCTAATTCTGATACGCCGAGGCCGCCCCGGCCCGTACTTGTTGCTTGCTGTATGGCCATTTTGGGCCAGTTTTGTGGCAAAGGCCAGACTGCGTAGGGGAGCGGAGAAAGAGGAGAAGGCGCATGCGCTTCCTTGCTTGGCTCTTGATTTCGCTGTTCTTGCTGCATCTTTTCTTTTACAGGATTCATGCATCAACAGGGTAACATGGCATCTAGCCGAGGGCGTTGAGTGCATCAAGCTCCTCGCAGCAAATACATGGAGAGTAGTACCCTTACTCTGCATGGGTGCGAAAGGGTTAGCGGGTACAACCCTTTCTTGTTGAGGGACTTTAGTTCAAATCAACCCCCGTCCGCCCATCGGCTTCTGAACACAAGTGCCCTGGTAAAACGTCGAGTAGCCGGCACGGGCTTTGCTACCAGGGCACAAGGGCACAAAAGGGCATAGTGCCGAGCGCGAGTTTTTTCCCTTCCATCTCGTGCCGACGACTGCATCTTGTTACCCCACGCACGTGTGGGACTAGGCCAGCGGAGAAAGAAGGGCCGAACGGTGCTTGGGCTGGAAAAGACGTAATGCCCAGTCGATTCACCCCGACGGGCGATGATGCAAGGATTCGGTGAGCAAAAGAGCGGGCGGGCGGACAGCATCATCATCCATTACGTTGTTTGTGTACATGCTTGTTTTTTTTCTTTCGAGGCGGTAAGAGCCGAATAGCAACAAGTGACAACAAAGGAATGGCAACGGGATGGACAGAGCCATCACGGTGAGAGAGAGAGGCGTAACGCAGTGCGACGCGTGTGTGGCATGGGGGTACAAAGCGCGTGTTTGACGGTCATTGGGGGTGGAGGGGTGTGCAGAGTAGTGTCAAAGATGGGCGGCCAATCAACAGATGCGAGTGAGGCTCAGTGCCCGCACCCGTACCGACGCCCGTGGGTATCAGGTCCCGAGACCCCCAGTTCCCTGATTGCACGCCTCCTGCCGCTGCTGCAAAACAAATTTAACTTTCGGAACAAAACAACAACACGGGCGATCAGTACACATGCCGCTATGAACCCTTGATAGGTAGATGTAGATTTTGATCATTCTCGACTGTTGCCTACGCATGCGCCTGTAGTTCAAAAGTGCGTTTTTTTTTGGGGGGGGGGCGGGGCGGCCAATTACCACACAAACAAAAAACCATACCACCTCATGACGATAAGAAAAAGCAATGTCTCAAGTTCCGTCGCCATGACGAAATGCCGAAGCCATTGTCAATGAATTCTATAGGACGAGTCTCACCCAATGCATGTAGTGCACCAAAAGAAAGAAAGCCAAATCGCAGCACCAAGACATGGAACCAGTCCGAGGGTTCTTACATGGAAATAACGCCGGGGAAATGCAATGACGAGAAGAATTCAGACGCATCAAATATTGACAATGAAGAAAAGGTAAAAGGTGGATGCGGATGCTAGTCGGGTCTGGCGAGAATGGCAGCCACCGCGTCACACGGGGCGCAAGGCTGGATTTTGCGTTTCGGCTCCTGAGGAGCAGGAGCAGGAGCAGGAGCAGGAGCA
The DNA here is from genome assembly GCA_030558545.1 of Bipolaris gigantea. Lineage (NCBI taxonomy): Eukaryota > Fungi > Ascomycota > Dothideomycetes > Pleosporales > Pleosporaceae > Bipolaris > Bipolaris gigantea. The sequence continues at coordinate 101,184 of JALPSE010000032.1, forward strand.
GGAGGCGGAGCAGGAGGCGAGCATACGCACTCGTCCTCGTCGGAGCTGGAGGTTGAGGGCCGGCGAGCACGCGAGAGGCCCGAGGCGTCTTTTGGCACAAAGTAGGAGCCGCTACGTTCGTATTGTGGCGTACTCGACCCTTCGGCAGAGAGGAATACTGATGCACGCCTGGAAAAGTGACCGCTCGATAGCTCGTCGTCGCACGAAGGGTAGGCGGTGCCCCAAAAAGGCAGCTTTGGCGGAGTTCCTTGGCCGTTGTATGGCACGTAGATGGATCCACCGCGCGGTCTCAGGAATGGGCTCGGGTCGTCAAAGTCCTCAAACGCACTCTCTCCTGCACTCTTGTCTGATTCTTCTTTGGTGGCCTCGAGGTGCGATCTCTGTAGCGCCATTTCGAGCTCTTCGGCGGAAAATGGCTGTGAAGGCTGACGCGTGCGGTCTGATGCCGTCGCGGGCCTCGATGATTGGCGGCCATCGCTAGTTCGGGTAGCGGCGTGTGACTGCTTGCGATGGGCATCGCGAGGATCCTCGGTAGGATTGCGAGAGAGGCCGACTAGGCCAGGTTAGTATGCCATCTGCCGTGTCCACGAGGCGGCGCACATACCATTCAGGACGTCACCTTCGTCGTCCGATGCCTCTTTGATATTGGCCGGCCTGTCGTCGCCAGCAATGCTGGCGCCAATGCCGCTGTCTACCCACTCCAACTCAGGGTCGTAGTCTGAGGCACAGCTGCCCCTTCTGCTGCGGTGTATGCTGCGGCTGCGGCTGCGTCGCCTAAAGCTGCTCCGACGGCTGGGAAGCCTGCTTCCCATGGGTGAGTACAGAGAGGCGTTGCTGTGTCGGCGCCATGCAGTGGAAAAGGTAAAGGCCTCGAGTTTCTTCTTGTGCTCTGGGTCGACGGCACGGCGGTATTTGAGCGGAGGCATCTTCTCCCCAGGCTTGTAAAAGTCGGACTCTGGCTCTTCTGGCTTTGCGCTTCTGTGGGAGCCAGCCGTGAGGACACGCTTTAGCCTTGTGCGTAGGTGGCCGGGCATCGTAGGCGGGTGGGGTGATTAGAGTACTGGGGTACAGGTGGTGTTTGCGGTGTGGGAGGGTGTGTGTGTAGAAGAAGAAGGAGAGGAAGGGCGAAGCGATATGATGTCGGGCGCAGTGAGGCTGATCCGGTATGGGGGCGTGACACAGACGCGGAGAGCGGGCCTAGGCGTGATTGGGGGGCGGGCCTCAGACGGCGACGAGGGAAACTGGGCTGGGAGTGGGACGAGAGCCTCGTCAGGCGGTTGCAGGTGCAGACTGGTGCAGACTGGGGAAGCGGAGGGGGTTATAGCAATAGCAGGGCAGATGGCACCCAAGGCCGTGTATGACGGGCAGCGGGTGGGCGGCAGGGCGAAGCTAGAAGAAAACGCGGAGGGGCGCCACGCCTGGCCGGCAGCACGCTAGCGTATGAATGGATGCAGAGTAGGTGGTGTATGGATGTGCATAGTATGGACGACGGTGGACGCACAAGCGGGGGGCTGGCGGTAGAAGGCTTCTAGAAAGGCAGGCAGGCGCGAAAAGCGCAGGCTGTCGGAAGCCGTCTGCCGATAGCATTTGCACCGTTCCATGGTTCGACTGTGGGCCAGACTGGCTGGGGCGGGGCGAACTGCCGTTGCAGACCCAGCCATGCTTTGCCACTGTTGCCCGTAATTCGCGCACCGCGCTTGCTTTCGCCGTGTCGAGTCGATGCTCCGTCCCCTCTGCTGTCCTCCACCTGCAGCCGCTGTCAAGACGGACTGCTGGATGCACTGCCCGGGCACTGCCCGAGCACATCTACTCTCTCTACAAACATGCCATGATACGGCGGAGCGTGCATCGGTGGTGGGCAGTACCAGCCAAATCCAACCCCGACGACACCACGGCTGCACCCTAGATGCTGTATCTTCCCGCGCCTGCTTGTCCACCTCGCGCCGGACAAGCGCGTGTGCTACTCCAACTGCACCGGACGGATGGCTCACTAACATGACGCCGCCCCGCATCCCTCAAATCCCCTCGTCTCCTTTCTTGCCCCATGTATGGCAACACACACACACACACACACACACACACACACATGCCCACGCCCAGCAATAGCGCACGACCCAGCGCTGAGCAGTAGTCACGCTCCGGGCGCTGCATCGCCCAACCGGCGCAACAAGCGCTGCATCTGCCAAGTCAGCACAGCAGGCGCCCCGGCCTTCCCGCCTTCCCATCGCTGCATCACCACAGCCGTCGAAGCCGCCGTCGTGATTGGCGGGCGCGCCTCTAGCCGCTGCACCTACCCAGCTACCCCAACAATGACCTCATAGCCGTCGCCCTGCCCGACACCAAACGCCGAGCATCGTCATGACTCGCACCTCACCAGCTGTGCCCTGTTTCCCCCTACCTCTACCCACAACAATTAATACCACTATTCTGGTAATTTGCTTTCCTCGCTTGTGCTGACCCTTGAATCCCCCCGAGCACCCAAGCCCACCATCATCCTCCAGCCCCTGGCCCAGCACACGGCCCACAACTGTCGATATGGACAAGATCAAGAACGTCCTGTGCGTAGACGAAGCTACCATTATCCCCTATAGCTAACTCCTTGTCAGTCACGCACACAAAAAGGACCAGGGCCAGCACGTCACTCATGACCCTGCATCCACCAACACGACGTCTGTATTCCCACCACTCCACCAACACAGCGTTGCTAATAAAATAACGTACAGTCAGCAATACCCCACCCACAACCACACTTCCAGCAGCCGCCAGGGCAAGCATGCCCCTCCTGGTCAGCCGCTATACAATGCCAAAACTACCTCTGGTGCTCCCTACACCGAGTTAGCCAAGCCAGGCACTTTGGAGCGGCTTCAAGGTCACAACCCTCACGGGAAGCCAGAGCAAATCGGCACCCGTGGCCCACTCGACGCTGATGAGGCGCAATCTCCAGTCAACAACAGCGCGTCTCCTCCTTCTCACCCATATGGCCACGCTCAAGAGGCCAGTATTGCTAGCATCAAGAGCGGAGTCATTGGTTTTGGTCCGACAGAATCCCGGAGACATGCTGCCATGTCAATGCACAACCCCACTAAAAGCAACATGGGCGAGGACCAGGTAGTCGGAGGCGGAAATCTCGGCACTGCCGGAATGACTCAAGGCCAAAGTGTAGCGCCAACCGCAAGTGCTGAAGCACATACCCGTACGTAGCTGCTTCTTTGGCTTTAATGGATTAGTCTCAACCGCGACTTCTGACAAGAAGTTTTAGAAACCAGTGTAGTTAACAACCCGCCAGCTAGCACCGCTGTTTCTAGCCACAAAGACGAACCGCAACCCTTCAGGAATACTCTGCGCCAGGAGAGCTACATTACTGATACTGATCGATCATTTCCGCTTGCTGGCGGTGTCAACTCTAACCCACAGGAAAGCGCAAGCCATGGACGCAACGGACTTGCTGGAGCGGCGGCAGCAGCAGCTGCAACTGTTTTCGAAGCCTCTCACGCCCTCTCCAGGTCCGAAGAAAGAGATGCCAAGCATGAAGGCGCTGAAAGTCGTCAAGCTACATACGGGGATGCTCCGTCGACTACCGTCCCATCTACAACCGTACGTAGACTACTCCCGTATTTGCTCGGCCTGGCTTGGCAAAAATCTAACAATCACCCAGACTCAAGTAAGCTCGGACATTTCGAGCCAGCCGGAGACTAGTCACCGTCCTACAGGAATTGCCGCAGCTACTGCTGCCGCATCCGGTTCTTCTTTGCTTCCATCACCCACTCAAGAGAAGAGACTCGAGACTGACAAAAACGAGACTATCCTTTCCACGACTGAGCCAATTGGCGACTGTGAACGCCCAATCATCCCACGGCTTGAGTCGCGCCACAGGCATATTCCTGGCGAATACATTGCTACACCGAGTGACGAGACTAACTTGTTTCTGTACTATGATCCTATAGTCGAATCAACATCCAACCACGCAAATGTGAATGAACCCATTCAAGCTTCCTCTGTGGCTGCAGTCTCAAATTCCGATGAGCCCCCTGTGGATCCTCTTTCTACCATCGGAGCCCACGAGCTTAGGCACACCGGCACCCTTGAAAAAGCAAGACCAAAGTCCGCTCGTGACAACCATCATACCCGTGATGCTGCAATCGCCAGTGGTCTCCTTGCTGGAACTGCAGGCACAGGAGCTCATGCAGCATCTAAAGATCACGATGCCCGGGATACCGAGGACAGCTCACTACTATATGAAGACTCGCGACCGTACAGTGGCAAAGGACTCGACCCACGTGTTTTGGGAGACAAACTCAAGATGGAGGAGCAACGTTCTAACCCCCAGGACAAAGCTCACCATGACTACAACAACCATACCGTTTTGGGCAATGCCAACCCAACAGACCCAAATGACCATGGTAACAGGAATGCCGCTTTCACCGAGGCTGGCTTGGCTGGTGTCGCCTTGGGTGCTGGAGCTTACGCTCGCGAGCCGCATGCTCATGACGCTCAAGACTTGTCACTCCACGAAAAGGAGGGTTATGCTTCACATGCCCAGGGGGGCCCAGTTTCGCAGCCCAGTTATCCCACGCAAAATACTTCACAGACTTCCTGGCCTCTACGTGACGACAGTCCTACTCATGCATCGGATCCCACCCAGGGCACCGTTGCGCCGCACAACACACGCGTTCAAGATGCTGATGTTCAATCATATGGTGCTGTTCAAGATTCGGCACATGAAGGACACAACACTCGTAATGCCGCCCTTGTGAGTGGTGCTGTGGGAGCAGCAGGACTCGGCAACGCAGCATACGCCAACGATCGTCATCAAGATCAAGACCGTCGTGAATCCAATGATCATCTCAAGAAGACATCCCTTGACTACGAGAAGGGACAACATGATTGTGACAAGGACTTTGACAAGGAAAACGAGACGGAAGATAAGAAAAGGCACAGATTGTTGGGCTTCTTGCACCGTGATAAGTCTAGGAAGGAGAAATCGTCAGCAAGCCCGGAGTCTCCGCCTCGCCAATCGAGAGACTATAGTCCGAGACACTCCAAGGACGATAGTGAGGACCCAGACTCACCTCGCTGGAAAGGCAAACACCTTCTGCACAAGGATCCGCCCAAGGGTCATCCTGCGCGTGAGTTTCTCGAACAATCTCATCACGGCGACCCGTATGCTGTGGGAAAGAGGCAGCATATAGGTACCGACGGACCGATTGGTGATGCTTATTCAATAAGCGGCGACCGGTACGTTTATGTTTTATCCCAAGGCGTGTTTCCGAGTCAAAGCTAACTTTAGCCACAGTGAAACGCGTCACGGTGTATACGGCGCCCACCCCACCGCTGATCTTACTCACAGCCCCACTGTACTTGAACCCCACACCGGCTTACCCATGAACGTTCAACAGTATGGCAATGGAGCCGGAGGCACTGACGGCAATCGTACCATTCATGGTCAGCATGAACATGCTGGCATGATGCCAGGCCAGAGTGTCACGAATTGGGAGGCTGTGCGAAAGGCTAATACGCCGTATTAGGTATGAGTAAGACGAGAGTGCAAGCATGCCATGCATGAAGGAGGTAATGTATATTTGACGCAGCACGTGATTGAAGAGTCATGTAGTTAATCGATACGAATGTTACGACTAGCGAATTAATTTTTTTTTAAAAATCTCAAACGGCATATCGAGTAGTGATGCATGTGGTGGTGTCGATGGTTTCACGGGAGGAGAGGCGTTCCGGCATGGATTGTGGAATTGTAGCCGCGAGGATGTAGACATTTCACTACCCCTAAACCAACCAAAAAACGTGGCTGCTGTCTCTACCACAGGTGGATGCTCACACTCGCAACTACTCCCGTCACATGTACCTATATGCATGACATGCTCTAGTCTTCAAATACCAAATTCAAGCTTACGGTTGCAAACAAAGCGTAGTATATCAAACTGGATTGGGTATGGAATGCAAGTAGCAATTTCAACCTCCAAAATCTCTCTCTCTCTAAACCAAAAAAAAAGAGAAGAAAAAGGAAAAAAAATTCAATACCTTCCTGGTCCCAGGCCACCAGCCCACCATCCAGAATCAACCCAAGACCGATTCTGGGCATGCGCCGTCTCTACAGCACGAAAAAGCTTCCGTCTGTCAAGATGCAAGTCTTCATGGCCATTGGTCAGCTCAGAGGGAGTTTGTTGCCCGGTGCGTGGTCTCGGTGGACTAAGACTAGCCTCCGACGCGGCAGCTTCGGCGTCAGAGTTGGAGACTGGTGATGCAGACCGGGGGGTTGATGAAGCTGGCGAGAGGGTCTTGTCGGACGGGCACATGCGTGGTATAGCGCCAAGGATGCGACCAGCTGCGAAAACACAACCGCCGACTGCGTGTCGAATCAGAGAGTCGCCTGTGAGGCTTCCGATGATAAAAACATTGCTAGCCACTTCGAGCGAGGTTGCTTCGGCTTTGGCGCGAAGTGTGCGGCCCGAGATTAGGTGGCCCGACGACAACTCGACCGCGACATTGTCAGGTGCACGAAGAAGCTCGGATTGTAACTCTGAGGACAGAAAGTCGAGTGTACCACGTCTTCCTACAACATAGGCCAGGCCACCTACTTCACGCGTAACCGTGTCACCCGACGATAGCCGCAATTCTACCTTGGCCACCTCTCCAGACCTGTACGTACCCACAACTTCTGCGCCAGGTAGGCCTTCGTAGAGCGTCCAATCTCGTTGCTGCAAGGCGCTCGATCTTCTCCTTACATGGGCAGGCCGTCCAGATTTGCTCCTTTTCGAAGATGCAATCGCCGCAAGTTTCATTTGGCGATACACAGTGGCATACTCGGGATAAGCAGTATGATGACACCCTCGGAGTGGAGACGGGCGCTCTTCAGGATTCCACCGGTAGACGTGTATGATCCTACGTCTTGGCGGCGCCGAAATGATGACGTCTGCAGCGGAAAATCCTGATCCGATAACGAGCAATGGCGCTTCGGGCAAATTCAATGGTGCGATGGATGAGAGCAGAGGCGGGGGCGGAATGTTGACTGTAAAGATGCCAGACGCTAGCACAAGATGCCTGCATCGTATTCCGAGACTGCCGATTGAGAAGCCCTTGACGGTACGGTAGACGTTGTCGACCTTGAGCCCTGTAAGCACGCAGTCGGATATACCTACTGCATCTGGATACGTCTTGAGGTAGTCAGCGACCTCGGTCCTCGATGGACGTATGAATTCCGCCTCGTCTGTCTTGCTGCTTCTAGCCAGATGGTCTGCATAGGAATAACCTGGTAGACTAAGCTGTTCGGCATAACTTAGCGTGCCTATGTTGGCGCTCGCAGAGGGTGAATCTTCGGCCCATTGCCCTCCTGCGTGTACACTCTCTCCAATGGTAAGATGTGAGATGGCCTTGTCCGGCTCGTACCGCCATTCAATGCATGATTTGGGGTTCAACTCAGTGTCGGCATTTGGGCGAATGAGGGTATCGAGAAGCGTATTGACGGGTAGCGCCTGGGTCGAGTAGCGAAGAGAGGAGAGGAAATGCGCATAGAGATCCGGGGTTAGGTGGAGAAGATTAGGCGCGTTCTGGAGTTTCGCGTCGAGTATGGCGTCATGATGGCCGCCGACGTAGTAGGGAATGTGGCCATGCAGGATGTAGGAGAGGATGAGAGCAGATGGGCCATTGCCTGTATTTGTAATCAGTGTCTGGGTCACAAATGCCATCCACTCGGGCGCATACCGATGATCACCGTGTCGACGCATTTTGGGAACGAACGAGCCATGGACTGTTGTAGCAGTATGCCATGAGGAAGGGAGAGAGAGAGAGAGAGAGAGAGAGAGAGAGAGAGAGAGAGAGG
>JALPSE010000033.1:0-23917 GCA_030558545.1 Bipolaris gigantea
AACCCGATTAGGAATAGCTCTAATATTCAGCTAGTTATCATAGTTTAAAAACTTGAACTTTCAGCAACAGTTTTTTTCCATGTCACCCCTCTGTAAATAGAGGGGAGAAAGAGAGAGATGCTGGCAGTGGCTCAAATGTGCCAACGACGCAACGGATTGAGCAGTCTGGGTTCCGACATGAATCGTAGGGCCTTTTCGACTGTGTAATGGCAAGCGTCAAGGGGCAAAGAAATTACACAAACACACAATACGAGATTAACATGCGTTGTCAGCCCCCCCCTCCATTCTCTCGAAGTTGATGACCATGATGAATTGCCAGAGCAAAGTAGGATTGAGGTTCAATACACACGGCTCTTAGTCAAGCCAAAAACCCACACAGGATGCGTGGTCGCCATGATTACGTAAAGGCCGGATCCAGGCGCTGCTTCATCCAAACTCCCACCTCGTCGACGCGTGATTTCCACGCTGGATTCTCATCCTGCTGACTCCACAGCCCGATGCCCCAGTGCGAACTGACGTGGACGCGACCGTGGGCATATTCTTCGTAGTGCTTCTTCTCAGCAGCATCGAGCCATCGCAATCGCCCCGTGTGCGTCTTCATTGTCTGACGGGCGATGCCTCTCCGTATCATTTTGGCGAGCTCGAGCGAGCTATCGGACAGCGGACTTTGCAAGCCAGTGGTAATGTTCCAGACTGGGAGGGTTAGGCGTGTGCCGGCTTGGGGATAGTTGCGAGCGTATGCGCGACACCGGCTCAGGTACGGCAACGGCTGTGGGGGTTTGGGACTGTCGTCAAAAGTGGCGTAGTGGCCAAGTGCTATTTGAGCGTCCATGTCGAGTATTTCGTCGGGCTGTTGCGACGCGAAGATGTGGTCTGGCTGTGGATAGATCAACTGGGCATGAGGGGAACGGAAGAAATGGATGGGAGAGGCGAAGCGGTCGAAGTAATCTTCTGGACTTTTGAAGAGGACATCACGCTCTCCAGACAGAGTCAAGGTGGGTATGACGGTGTTGTCGCCGTGGGCCTGCCATGAGGAAACCTGGTGCGTCTTTGACGAAGGCCACTTGCGAGAGTTGCGTTCAGACTTGAAGAGATTACGAGTGGCTTCCTGCAGTGCTAACGAACCGGCCAAGTCGTCGTCGGCAGGGAGCGCTGTTTCATCACCGTTCAGCGGTTCTTGGAGGGCCTCGGGGTGGACGACAGGGAGCTCGTCAGGAAACACCCAGTCGACGAGGGGGTTGTTCACGGCCGCAGCACCAATACGGCTCTCTCCAGCATGGCACTCGGTCAAAGCCAGCATGGTAGCTAGAGAGCCCCCGACGAGCTCTCCACATACGCCAAGACGAGCTAGATAGGGCCGGTTGAAGGCATCAACGAGCAAGTGCTCGCGCACCCAGTCGTAGCCGGCCAATACATCGTGGCATGGCGTGGGATACGGGTGGAGGGATGAAGCGCGGTAGTTGATACGAACGACTGTTGCCGCGCTTGCAGCGGCTAATGTGGTGATGAGACGGTGTTCATCCTCTTCAGACTGTGGGAGTACAGGGCCAGGAGGAAGAAAGATGAGGATGGGTGCAGCAGGCTTTGGCGCACGGAAAACGCTACAAGGGCCAGTCAGTTAGTCTCGCAGGCGAATGACGATACGGCGGATGCTCGTGGCTTGACGTGGAGCGAGAAGGCGGAGAAGGGGCAGCCAGCCGCATTGGGGTAGTAGACGGTAGCGATTTGGCTGAGCGAGTCGTGGGCAAGGCGGGAGAGCGACCAGGGCTAACGGGCCCGCGTGAGGTCATTGCACATGAAGGGAGGCCCTATGTGCGACGATGTATAGTCAAGACGAACAAGATGCAACAACAGGACAACGTCATGTTGCGGGAAGACAAGACAGGACGGGAGAAGAGACTCACTCAAGCGTCACAGTGCCGTTGGACCGACAGGGAACATGGATTTGCTCGTGTGGCGCTGGAGCGGACGCTGGTACTGCTGCTGCTGCTGCTGAGGATGACCGGTGCTTAGAAGCGCCCAGACGCGCGCAGCTGGCGGGGCGTAGTCGCGAGGGTCGCAGAGCAGAGGCAGCCTTTTGACAGATGCGTAGCGGCATCAAAGGTGGGTACACAAGCGAAGGTGGCAGTGGCCAGGCGATGATCTGAACGGTATGCTGGCGGTGGGAGGGAGGTGGGAGGTGAAAGGCAGCTGGCTGGCGGGCAGACGGCTGGCAAATGGCTGACACATGCGAGCCGCGGCGGGGGCAAAGGCAAAAAGAGCGGTCGCAACGGGCGAGATGCGATTCGAAGAGTGCGATGTTGGGCAGAAAACGGGCGTGGCGGGAGGCGTTGGTTGATTGTCATGGTGATTGTCGCAAGCCGGACTTGTTCAAGAGGGGGCGGTGGCAGAATGTGGCGCGCCTTGTGCAGCCAAATTCCTTGGCTTGGCTGGGCGCTTTCTTCTCTCCCGCGAACAGAAGTCGGCACTGCCCTGCCCTGCCCTGCCCGTAACCAAACGCCATCCTTTTGCCCATTGTGCTTCCTCCAACAAAAACAACCCTTCAGCCTGCCCGCGCCCGCCGCCATCGCACTCCCTCCCTCGCCCACGCCTCCTGTGCTGCCCCTCGCCTTCTCTCTCGCGTCTACAACTACTCCATGCGCGCTCGTCGATAGCACTATAATATCCCGCAGAGTGGACCCTGTGCCTGTGCCTGTGCCTGTGCCCGTCCCTGTGCGACTCCACCGGTGATACAAGCATACCCTTTCCTCGCCGCTCCACCCTGCGCGTCCTCCTTAACACCACCCTCTGACCGCCTGTGCCATCCTTTTGCCACTTTCACCGCTGCCTGCAAGTCGCCCAAACCTCCAAGCCTGCTCCAACACCGTACCTGCACTGCCAATCCTGCACAACCACCTGCGAACTCTACCCACACGTCGTTGCCTGTCGGCCTGTCGATATGGCGCAGGTATCTAGGCTCCGCGCAGCCTTGACGCTGCTCAAGAACCTAGCGCTGGCTGCACTGCTCTACGGAGCCATATACGGCCTCATCACCTTTGTCAGCGACCCCTCGGTCGCTGCAAAGGGCAAAATCGGCATTCCCGCCTTCCTCGACAAGGCTGGTCCGACAGAGCTGATCGAGACCACCCGCTCCGGCGTCAAGGTCAAATTTGCCGGCACCACCAAGACCGTTACCATCAACCCGCACGCCAATGTCTTCAACCGCCCCATTACCGCCGTCAAGAACAAGGACGACTACCTAGGTCCTCGCCCCCACGTCGACACCGAGGCCGACATCGACATGTTGATTGAAGAGTGCAGGGGCACATATGCTGGTATCGAGAAGATGAGGAAGCCGTTTGACTGCCTCAAGTTCTTTGCACAAGGAGAGGATCGCTACTACAGCCTGCCTGCTGCCGCCGACCGTGCAAGCGCATCAGATCCCCGCAACGCGGACTTTATAAACGCAGACGGTCACGGAAACACATTGGACAGGTACACGCCCGTAGAGGACGCAGTCGCTGCCAATGGCACCAACATTGGAACCTGCCCTGGCCCAATCATCCCCTACCACGTCTACTGGACCGGCCCAGCTACTTGGCGAGTCGAGGTCTTCATCAAGAGTTACCTCTACACCCAGAACCTGGCTTGCTCGCGTTTGTGGCTGTGGCTTGACAGCGACCGCAACCCCAAGGCTGTGTACAACATGCTCAACAAGGACGCCCTCTTTGCCCGTTTCTTGCCCCTGGTGGAAAGAGGTGACATTGTCGTCAAGGCCTGGAACTTCCCTAGCCGCATTCCACTGGCTACCGACAAGGAAAACAAGAACGGCTTCAACTACTACACCAAGCCCGGACTGCCCAACGCAAAGGGCGAAAAGGACGTGGCCGAGAACATTGTTGAAGACAAGCAAGGGCAGCAGTGGCTTGTACTGACCCAGAAGCAGATGACCTTCCTTCCCGTCGCGGTCTCTGATGCAGTCCGCTTTATTGTCCTGCACATCTACGGCGGTGCCTACTTCGATATGGATGTGCTCATGCTCAGGGATATGCGTCCGCTCCTTTTGCCCAAGGAACACGCGTTTGCTGAGCGATGGGCTGCTCACCCCCACCCAGGCGACTACAACACGGCCATCATGTCCCTTTCCGCAAACTCTTCGCTTTCGTCCTATCTGCTTTACGGCGGCATTCGCATGGGCGTCAACTTCCACCCTCGTGTCCTTGGCCGCATGGCTTGGAAGGATGGCCGTGATCAAGAGTTCAAAATGTTCGAGACCGCCGCATTCGATCCTATCTGGACGGAATTCAACTGGGATCGTGAGGGCCGATGTACTGTTCCATGCATTCGTGACTACAGCGCTGTGTTCAAGGGCAAGATTGGCGGGATCCGCGATGAATGGGAGAGCTACGATGGACCACAGTTGGACCGCATTGACCTCAAAGATGCGCACCGCAAGGAGCTGAGTCCCGGTACTAAGAACGAAAAGCGTGACCAAGACAACGTGCCAGCGTCTGCAGCAGCGCAGACTCCTAGCCACGGTGACAAACCGGGACATCATGATTCCTTCCAAGCTACCTTTGACGAGGAAGCTGAGCTCCGCAAGGCCGGTGTCATTTCAGACTATGTCCTCGAAGAAGACAAGTTCCCGCCAAACAACCGCACCCTTGAGAACTTTTTCCGTGGCGCATGGACCTACCATATCCACAACCAGGTGAGTATCTTACCCGCATTACCGCCATTAACGAAAACCAAGACTGATGTGATTTGTTTTTACAGTGGATGAAACACCCTGAACCCTCATCATGGCTTTCAGTACTCGAACACGCACATGACGGCTTCATCGCCGGCAAGCGCACCAATCCTTATGGCGAGAAATGGACCGGCCCCAGCATCATGCCATACAACTACTGGCCAGAGTACGTATGAGCTAGCAGTAGCTCGTTCATCCCCATGGCCATGTTCGACCACGCCTCCCTCCTTTTCACCTCATCGAGTCTACACTCTCGCGCGAGCAAAAAGGTCGCCGTGCCGAGTTTGTTCCTCTCCACGCCTCCACTGTACACCGACCTCGCCCATCCTATGACAAGCACTTGAAGCGGGGAGATTGCAGCATCATGCATGCGTATCCTCTTCTCGACGCGTACTCCCCCAATGATCAGACATGATTACACCGCCAAAATGGGACCAAAGAGAGAACACAAGATCAGGAGTCAACGGCGCCATATCAGCCAAGTATACATTCTGCCCCCCAGCCCCTGGCAAGGCCTTCTTTCTTTTCCTTCCTTCTCTCTGGCGTTCATGATACGTGATCGCGGTTGAAGCAAATTACCACTTTTTAACTACATGACCAACATTTTTAACATTCTTTTCTGAACATGGCGAACATTTATACCCTTGATTTTTTTTCCAAATCACTCGATACACATTCTTGACTTTTGTTTTTTTCTCCAAAGGGGAAACATTTCTGCGGTCGATTCTTTCTGGGTTGTTGTTTGGTTACTCTCAAGAAAACCCATGGTGGGGGTTGTGGTGTTGTAGGGGAGTTTTGTTTTCAAAAACAAAACACAACAAAAAAGAGAGAAACGTAAAGGGTATTCAAAAGCTCGAAATATCATACATGGGCGGGTAATAGCGAGGAATTGACATGACGTTCAAGATGGGGCGTAGTTCTTCGAAATGGCTTGATTTGTTGCTTGGTGATGTTGGTTTGAACCAGCCACAAACTTGATATCCGTGGCTCGTCAATGCACATGCACCCATTTGCCTAGCACCCCGGTCCATCTTCTTCTTCGTGGCGACAACCCGGGCCTTCAAAAGCCAAGCTAGTACAAACACCGACGACAAGGGCAAGAAGACGTGAAGTGGACCTCACCAACCAAGACCGTCTTCAAACAATCTCACCAAGAAAAAAATTTGTTCCCTATTTCAATAAAACAAGCAAGAGCTGCCCTGCGATGAGCGTTTCTAAACTTGTACTCTCTCTCTCTCTCTCTCTCAAACACTCACACACACGTAGTTCACTCTCTAAAAAAAATACTACAAATCAATCAGAGGCTCATCAGCCACCTTTGCTTGCTGCGCAGGAAGCTGGTTCTGAGGCGCAGACGGGAAGCTCTCCAGCCCATAGCCTCCAGTGGCATAGGGTGCTGGCTGCCATCCAGATGTTTGCGGCTGCTGCTGATGGGGCGCTTGATGGTGTTGCTGTTGCCAGTACTGCGGTTGGGGTGGTTGCTGCTGCTGCTGCTGCTGTTGCTGTTGCTGTTGCTGAGGCGCCGGGGGTTCGTGTTGAGCAGGCGCTTGCTGCTGAGGAGCTTGTTGCGGTGGGCCTTGCTGTGCTAGGCCTTGGTTCTGGTTTTGATTTTGTTGCCAATTTGGAGGCTGGTCCTGTTGAGGATATGGTGGATTCTGCCAGGCAGTAGCGGGCTGCGAGGGCGGTGAAATGGGTGTCTGCTGTGGCGGTGCTCGAGAATATGCTTGAGGGGAAGGGGGTTGTTGTGAAGGCTGAGAGCCATAACTTTGCGTCCGTTGCATGGCCGGCTGTGAAGCCTGTGCCGTATTGTTTTCTCCATAGTAATAGCTGGCACTATCTGCATCTGATACTCCCGATGGTGGCGCTTGTGAAGGATATTGCTGGTTCGAAATTCGACGTTGTAGCTGTGGTGACGAAGGTTGTTGGTAAGACGTGCTTGCCGGTCGCTGTGTCAGATTTGGATAGGTTTGCGATGGTTGTTGATACTGTTCATTAGGTGGGGCGTAGGATGCGGGCCGTTTGTCGAACTGAGAATAGGGCTGTGGTTGGGGCTGGTAACCTCCACCATACTGTGACTGAAGCTGTCCATATGCACCCGAAGGCGGTGCATTTCCCGTGTAGTAGTTTTCGCCAGCAGCGTCTGGTGCACCCGACTGTATGCTAGGATAGAGATTCAATGCCGACCGTTGAGCAGACGGAGGCAGTCCATACATGGTGCTGGCTTGGTTGTATGTGCTCGACAGTCTTTCCTCAAGCATACGATCATAGTAACGAACAACGGTGGAGAGCTTGGCATGCAGATCCAGTAGTGTATCTACAATCGTCAGTGCGTAATCTCGTGATAGTTGAACAGTACATACCATGCTTGCTCATAGTCTCACCATAAGTACGCGCAAGCTTAGGCCTCAGCTTGCCAATGCTCTCGTATAGCTCCTGTATCTGCGGCTCACGGAGGATTGTGCCAGGGGGCTGATGTTGTAGGCGATCGACTAGAGTGGAAAACAAGTTGATGTTCTCAGCTTCAACGGGCGTCAATTCGTAGTCGTTCTTGGGTGCGACGAAGGGGGTTGATGAATCGGCGTTGGAAGCCTGCTCCCGGAAGGTTGTGGAGTACTTCCTCTTCTGTTCTTCCATATCAGCCAAAGAGGCCGCGATAGCAGCGGCCAGGTCAGCGTCCTCCTCCTCCTCGGGCTGCTTCTTGGAAGTTGCGTTTGTAGACTTTGATTGTGATAGTTGCGACTGGGACACGAAGCCAGAAGAGCTGTTTCCCTTGGCCTCATCTAGGCTCATCTCCAGGGCTCGCTTAAGATCTGCGTCGAAGCTGTCTTCTATACGGGCGCTTCGCGGTTCCATTGAGCCCTGATATAATGTTTTCTGGGGCCGGTGGGCATCGAACGCTCTGGGAAGGTGCCCCCCTCGGGATTTCTCAGTGAGCTTGGCGTGGCAGCCATCATCGACGCGCACAGGGTCCATGATGCCGAGGTGCGGTAGGGGGATATTCTTGCTCGAGCAGGCGCCACAGAAGACGTTTCCGCAGTTTCGGCAGTGGTGCTTTCGGTTGGTGAAGGTGAAGGCGGTGCGGCATCGCATACATACGTCCGAGTCGGTCCACTCTGGGGGCTGCAGCAAGCACGATGGGTTAGTACTAGGGCAATGGGCTGGCATGTAACGAGAAGGCTTACCGCGCTGCTATCGAGCATACTTCCAGTAATGTTCTCTTTTGGAGGAAAGTGATAGCCTTCGCGCTGTAGGCTCTGGTACACCTCGTTGATGTAGCCCAGATTTGTGCGCCCTGCTGCAGCTATTGCCCAGGACTGTATCAGCTGGAGCATCTTATTCTTGACGTCGTGGTTGGGCGCGACGGAGGGGGGTGCCTTGAGCAGAGAAGTCATGTTGTCGAGGAACTCGCGAGAAGCTATCTCTTGGATAAAGTGAGCGCCGCCGTTCTTCACGCAGGTGTCTGTAAGCTGGACGAGGGTCAACAAACAGTGGTCGCATAGGAGGGAGATTTCATTGTACATTCAAAGCTGCTAGTTGAACATTGGGGTTCTTGTGTCCTATCCTCTTCTTTAGTGAGCGCATGGCGTCTTTAGGCTGCACTGTCTTGGACCGAATCACGTCGGATATCTCGAGATTGAGTGGCATATCCTCTCTGTCATGTATCAGCAGACAACACAAGCGCTGGGAGAAGAGCAGGCCATGCATACAAGCTTGAAGAGGTTGCGCGCTCGATCTGCTCGTCGAGCGCGCCGTTGGCGGACGACCCGAACCAGCCCGCCATGGTGTTGGTGATGCAGCTGCAGCGTTGCCAGCGGCAGTCTTATTTTTTTCTGGTTTTGTTTGTAGGGTTGGGGTAGAAGTCGAACACGGGACGCTGATGCACCGGCCTCTGTTGGCGGTGAATTGGGCGTAGGAGGGTTGTGGCGCGGCGTCTGTGGTGGTCATGGGTGTGGTCAGGTAGCAAGCTGAGGTCCGAGGCGGGAGTGCTTGGCTGATGACGCCCTGTGGCGGAGGCCCACGAGCCGCATCCACAGCGATGAGGCCTATGCCTGTAACCCTGGCCGTCCTAAACACCACCCTTGCCCTGTGCCTCACCCACGCCCGCCGCTCTCGCCCTTAAACTCCCCCCAACCCGCCACTGTCCGCTGTGCCCTTCAGTCACATACGCAGCAACAATCTCTCCACTGCTCCAATTCACTCGTCTCCACCCAACGCCAAAGGGTCGACGCGCTCCGCCCCGACTCCGCCCCGCTTCCCCGTCATCGTTGCCAGGACGGCCCAAAGATAGCCAGGCAAACGCCGCCGTCGACGGGGCCTCTTGAACATGCGAGTGCCCAACGCCTAAAGAGATAGTACGAGTGCGGCTGCCCCTCGGCCGCCCTCATTCCCCCCCGTCTGCCAACACCATGAACGGCTATCCCGATGGCGCAGATGCATCGAGGAACGGCCATGGGCAAGCCGACTCGCGCGGGTCTGGTGGCTATCCGCCCATTGCAGAGATTATTGCCTCTGCCACAGACACGGCCGAGTCGCTCAAAAACCATTCGGTACTCCTGCAAAGACTCCCTCTATGTGCATGTCCGCATTCGCTGACTATCATAGATCCGTAACTTGCTGGAACGGGCGCGGACACACTTCAACTCTGCCAAGACAATGCTCAACAACCGCATCCCTGCCGGAGCATACTGGGAGTACATGGTCGCCTACCAGATTGTCGCTGACCTGATTCCCTCGCACCGCGACTACTATGACAAGATCAGCAACAGCCGGAGCCAGGCTCACCGCGACTTCAACGACCTCATGCGGGACATCAAGTCGAGCGAGGAGCGATTTATGCGCATCAGGGACATTATCAAGAATGATAACAAGCGCCATGGCGGCCACCATAGGGCTGCCTCTTTACCTACAGGCCCCAGCCCACACTCCCGCAGTGGCTCTATCACGCCACGAACAGGCGACGAATTGATGCTGCCCGAGATGCCCTCGAATCTGCCAACCGGCCGCGCTTCACCTGCTGCACCCTTAGATTCCTCTTACAGAAAGCCTATGATGCACCCAAAGCCGCAAACGCTGCATGGCCGCGCTATTCATCAAAATGCCGCGTCGATGACTAGCATAAACGACCTCGCTCAGCGCTTCGCAAATTTGCGCCGTTCTCCAATCGATACATCTGCACGCTCTAGCCCTGACCTGTCAGTCAAGATGCCTTCCCCAGCAGACTTCACTTCCACCAATAGAGTCATGGGACCACGCGGTATGCCCACGGCACCTACGTCCATGCCTCAACCGCCACCCAAACTGCCATTAGACACACAATTTGCTGCCCCCCTACCCAAAGAGCCCAGTCCCACCTATAGTCCCGCACGCAACATCTCGGGCCCCTCAAGCATCAATCCGCCACGAAGTACCCCGAGAAGTATGAACGGCACTGGAGGCCGTAACAACTCCTTGGCTGCATCAAGCGCGTCCAGTTATGCCCCCAATGCGAATGGTGCGCCAGACTCATATTTCCCATCCCAGCAGAATCCACGTACTGCCCCCGAGAGAACCCGGTCTATCAGCAAACCCGTCGAACTCGAAATAGATGCTAGCATGCTATACGATTACTACCGCATGTACAACGTACTCACCATTGATGTGCGCAATAGGACCGATTATGATGCAGGCCACATCTACGTGCGGAACATCATGTGTATAGAGCCTTTGACCTTACGCGATGGCGACTCAGCAGAACAGCTACTAGACCGCCTTATCATCTCACCAGATGAAGAGCAGACCATGTTCGATCGGCGAAACGACTTTGACGTCGTCGTCTACTATGACGAATCAACCAAAAATATCGATTTTATGCAAAAGCCCAATCGTTCCGAAAGGGAAACCGCGTTGAAACGTCTTTTCGACACCCTGCACGAGTTCAACGCCGAGAAACCACTCAAACGCCCGCCGGTTCTATTGAAAGGCGGTCTTGATGCCTGGGTTGACTTGGTAGGCCCACAGGCATTGAAGATGTCAACTACTGCTGCGCTGGTAGCCGCGGGTCCTACAAGAGCTCGCGCTGTTCGGCGGTCTCCTGCTGCCACTCATATTGCGAAGAACAACCAGAGACGATCACGACGCGAGTACGTACCCATGGACCAGGAAGAAGAACAAGCATGGTTAGAAGAAGCTCGTAAGGGGCGAGCTGATGTTGAGGTGCCTCCAACAGAGGGCGAAGGAGAAGAAGACGAGTCTAATGCACCCTTTTATCGCTCCACTGAAGAGTTTTTGCGTCGATATCCCGACGTCGAAGCTGAGCAGTCAATGATGTACCCGCCAAAACCACAATTCACTAACCAATACGTCGCACCTGCTATACCTGTCGCCCCTTCACGACCGCCGCCGTCTGTGCCTAGGGTTGGTTACAGTGGTGTGCATGAACGCCAAGATGTGCAACCAACTCGCAACAATGTCTACAATTCGCAACCCCAATTCAGCAATCTGAGATTGCACCGAACCGGATTGCTAAACTTTGGAGTTACATGCTACATGAACTCGGTGGTCCAGTGTCTAAGTGGACATTTGCTGCTTTCAGATTTGTTCCTCACCGGGCGGTACCAACGCGACCTTCAACGAGACAACTGGAAAGGTACAAAGGGTATCCTTCCAGAGGCGTATGCGACGTTGCTTTCGAACCTCTACAAGGGCGATGTGTCGTCGGTACGCCCTAGCACATTCAGAGTACGTTTCAAATCATGTGCATCTTCAAGGGTTGTTGCTAACTCATGACAGCGCATTTGTGGTCACTTCAATTCTCAATGGGGTATTGACGAACAGCAAGATGCCAAGGAATTTCTCGAATTCGTGTTGGATTACATGCACGAAGACATGAACCTGACATGGAACAAACCGCCCCTCAAACCGCTGACAGATCAAGAAGAACTGACTCGCGAACGGTTTCCACGGCAATACTCTGCCATGATCGAATGGCGGCGATACCAGCACCGCGACATGTCCGTTATCGGTGGTCTGTTCGCCGGGCAGCACGCTTCACAGCTCACATGTCAAACGTGTGGTGTAACCAGTACCACGTACGAGGCGTTTTGGAGCATTAGCGTGGAGATTCCTCGTGAGGGCCAGTGCGACCTACGTCAATGCTTAGAGTCGTACTGTGCGCCAGAACATTTAGCAGGAGACGAGCTATGGCGCTGCCCACGCTGCAAAAAAGATCGCGAGGCGGTTAAGAAGATTACCATCACTCGAGCACCGGACACACTTGTCATCCACTTCAAGCGGTTTAGCGCATCCCGTACTGAAACTGCACGCAAAGTTCGTACGCCCGTTCACTTTCCACTCCAAAGGCTGGACATAGGTCCGTTTGTTGAACCACCAATGACCCTGGAGCAAGAGGCATTTGTTGCGCAGAAAGCCCGGGACGGACCTGCGCAGTTGGCTGGAGTCAAGGCCGACCCGACGATGAATGGGCCGTATGTCTACAACGCATACGCTGTCATCTGGCATATTGGTGCGACTCTTGGCAGTGGCCATTATGTTGCCTTTGTCAAGGACAAGTCGCGAGGATGTTGGCGGTCTTTCAATGATGATAAAATCCAGGATTTTGATCCAGGCAATCTTCCAGCCAACAGTCGATTGCAAAATGAAAAGGCGTACATTGTTTTTTACGAACGGGAGAGAGTCGCTGGTGGGGCATTTTAGGTGTGTGTGTGTGTGTGTGTGTGTAAGCGCATTCCGGTCAATTGACGTGTCCAATCTTTTTGCACTTTGTTTACTAGCGATAGGCTCATTCTTCCTATGCTGCTAATATTTGGTTCACGATGCTTTTGCAGACAGGGGGGGAAGCATTGCATTGACGGCGCTGAAAAAGACGCAATCTGGCTGCCGCGTTACATATACCTTTGAATACCACGCGATGACCACGACTGAATTGCATGAAGAATCTGAAGGTGATGGTGGAGATCAAGTTGGATGAGTAACTTGGCGCTGCACTCAATTCGCATGTTCATCTATGGTAGGGCTAGTCATAGGTAGACCCGAAGATCGGCCCGCAGGTGTGATGAGCACCTAACTTTTTTATGGCTGATAAGATAGCAATGACCCCCCACTTCTCCATACTTATACTCCAACACTGACTCTTCCACTGCCATTGACTTTTCCGCCACACTTGATATCCCTCAAAAGAATTAAACATGTCAAAGGGACGCGTCTGTCTTGCATACTCTGGTGAGTCTTCCTAATAAGCTAACTGCCCACTGCCACTACAGTCAATACCGTTTTGTTGCGAAGCACGTACACTAACTTGAGTTGTTAGGCGGCCTCGATACCTCCACCATCCTCAAATGGCTCATTGGTATGCCAATTCCGCACTCGAAGCCGTGACTTGGACTAATTCGTTGGAAAAGAGGAAGGATACGAGGTCGTGTGCTTCCTGGCCAACGTTGGCCAGGACGAGCCATGGGACGAGGTCGAGAAGAAGGCGCTCAAGATTGGCGCGCTGAAGATGGTCATTCTTGACTTGCAAAAAGAG
Organism: Bipolaris gigantea; assembly: GCA_030558545.1. Lineage (NCBI taxonomy): Eukaryota > Fungi > Ascomycota > Dothideomycetes > Pleosporales > Pleosporaceae > Bipolaris > Bipolaris gigantea. Next base: position 13,251 of record JALPSE010000033.1, read on the forward strand.
TTTGTCGAAGAGCTCTGCTTCCGCGCTGTTCAGTGCAACGCTTCCTACGAGGGCCGCTACCTTCTCGGAACTTCGTTGGCTCGTCCAGTCATCGCTCGCGCACAGATCCGCGTCGCACAACAAGAAGGCTGCGGTTTCGTCTCGCACGGCTGCACAGGCAAAGGAAACGACCAAGTTCGTTTCGAGCTTGCCTTCTACACACTACAGCCCTCCATCAAGGTCATTGCACCATGGAGGCTACCAGAGTTCTGCGACCGCTTCAAGGGCAGGCAAGATCTCCTTGACTATGCCGAGAAGCACGGTATTCCCGTCACATCCACTAAGGCGAAGCCATGGAGCATGGACGCCAACCTGGCACACTGCAGTTACGAAGCTGGTAAGTCTACGAAGCTCGGCTGTCAATTCGGTGTTAACAACGTGTGCAGGTATCCTCGAGGACCCAGATGTGTCTCCCCCAGATGACATGTGGACCATGACCGACTCACCTCTCAACGCACCTAACGAGCCCACCGACATTACCGTATACTTTGAGAAGGGTATCCCTGTCAAGGTTGTAACACCAGAGAAGACCTACACAGACTCTGTCGAGCTCTTCGTTGCGCTTAACAAGCTCGGCTACACCCACGGCATTGGCCGCATCGACATTGTCGAGAACCGCTTCATCGGCCTCAAGTCCCGTGGCTGCTACGACTCACCCGCTATGACGATCCTCCGCCTTGCCCATCTTGACCTTGAGGGTCTCGTCATGGACGCACAGGTCCGCAACCTCCGCGACCAATTCGTTTCCCACAACTGGAGCTACCAGCTCTACAACGGTATGTACTTCTCGCCCGAGCGCGAGTTCATCGAGAACAGTCTGCTCTTCTCCCAGCGCAGGGTCAATGGCGAGGTCAGGATGAAGCTATACAAGGGTAACGCGTATGTGCTTGGTCGTTCTAGCAAGACCGAGAAGCTCTACTCTGAGGAGGAGGCTTCCATGGATACCCTTGACAACTTTAGCCCAATGGATACGACTGGCTTCATTGCTATTCAGAGCATCCGGTAAGTCTGGTCCTTTTCAGGATTGAGTCTGTCAGTTACTAATGTCATGCTAGTTTGAAGAAGTACGGTCTCCAGAAGGCTGAAGAGGGCGCCAACATGTCCCGTGCGTAGAAATCTCGATAGAGTTTGGGAAAATCCTGGGGAAGGGGTGCATGCTCGATGGAAACGAGTGCTCGCCAGTAGTAGCCACGCGAAAGAACACGTGACACGTGACATTGCATAGCCAGGAGCCAAAAAATATACATAATGCCCAATCTGAATCTCGAAAAGGTGATGTATCCCAATCTCCACGATTCTTACTGGTCAGCACTGCAAGCGACCCTGTTTTCCTAGCGTCCAAGCTTCATTTCGCGCTCTAATCTCACCATGGTTCACAACAGGGTCTCGACCCTATTATGTCGCGACCCACTTAATTGACCGGACCTTGGAAAGTGCAATCTCATGGGAACATCCACTTTGCTTCGTTGATTTGAGATTGAAGTACCATTAGCCGGGTATCCTTTCCCACGGTATTTACATCCTTGTTTCTGAGCTGATGAGAAGTGGGCGTTTGTACACGAGGTCCTGGGACTGGGTTCAGACGTCCCAACTGCGCCTCTCAGGGACTTTTTTCTTTTCTCTTCAGTCACGTATTGCCATAACTTGGATTGTCTTTTTTTTGAAAAATATTTTTGTCGAATATGGTAGACTGGGATGGTAATCATGCAGACCGTGTGGTAGTATGGTGATTTATCCACGTGACTTTTGATGTGCTGGTTTGGTCATGGGTTCGTCATCTATATGCGATGTTGAGTGGAGTGGAGTGGGATGGATGGAAGATGTGTGTACATTTTATGCGAAGACGAGGCTCTGGAAGGCATATGGATGGCTTTTTGAGGGTCAGAAGGGCTTTCTTTTGTCAGAGTGTGGTATGTGTTTGATTTTCTCAATAGAGAGAGAGATGCACTTGAACACATTTGTTGCATTGTGAAAGTGATGGAGTGGATAATTTCAGTCGTCCTTTTTTGGATTGGATAAACCACACTATGCTTGTATTTCTTCAGAGATCGAGTTCATGTGGCGATCTTTTACTGCCTTGCACCTGCACTATAAAAGATTCAGGGGTTGAACATGTTCCTAGGCACACAGGCATGTGGAATACGCTATGCGGTTAAAAACAACGAGAAAGGCCATGTGGGATGTCGGTCTGTGGGAAGCGCAGACAAACACGCCTCCCATGATGTTGATATTCTTTGTATATGTGGGATCTCACGGGTCGAGCACCAAAGTGTAACGTACTGAACGCCCTTTGATTAGAGGAGTGGCAGAGCTGTGGGATTTCTGGTTAGAGAAGGCGCTTGCAGGCATTTAATAGCAGTAGTCCAATCATATAAAATGACGGTCAACCGTAGTTGCAGAAAGGGTTGAATCTGCTCGTGCGTTCCATTACGTAGTGGGCTTGTTGAGAATGAGAAGCGGTGAACATGAGGAAAGTAGTGGGCGTAGGTTGGGCCATCGTAAAGCTGTATTCATGGCCCTGATTTCCTGGTACAGGTCACGAAGTTTCAGGCGCGGGTTGGTGTGTTCTTTCAGCTATACCTTCTGTGTAGCGCAGGCACGGAGAAATTTGGTAGCTGCAGGCCGAGTCTAGAAGCAACGCTGGATGGTGCAAAAGAGTCTTGAAGCTTGTGAGAAAGGCTCCTGGTGATGCAGTATAGAGACTCACCATTGGTTCCTACCGAATCTTCGCCCTGCAATCGCTTTCGCAATGTGCTCCGATGATGCTCAGTCACACCGAAACTCATGGTCGTTTGGTAGCGACGGATATCACAAAACGCACCATGGTTTAAGTATTTCTTTGGTGCTCAACCAAGAAGACTCCAAGTCCAACGAGAGGAGTCTCTTCCAAGAACGGCGGTCAGTTATATTATTCCTATCGGAACAATCATTCTTCCTCTCTTCTTCACCACATGGCGCAAGGTCATGGAGGGCCCTGCACAAAACTCGAGCACAAAGCGACCATGTATCCAGGACCAGAATGACGTTCGAAAGTCGCAGCGTCGTAGAATATCATCCGGTGACTCCCTTCTGGAAACTCTGTCCCATGTAAGTTTTCTTGCCGGCGTTGAAAGCTCCCTGTTACATCCGTTTTCATCCTACAGCATATTATTCCAGGCGCAGAAATTGATTTTGTCGCAGACGGCAGAGATTCCAGCCAGTAATATTAGTAAATCCAAGAATACCCGACGTCGTAGAGGCAACGAGCGCCAAAAGGCCGGTGTCCAGAGCAACTCAACCCCAGTTCCTCGTCACCAGCCACGTGGTCGACAAAGACCCAGACCGAAACTACGGCAGATCGTTCCAGCTGCTTCGGCGCCGAACTCCTCGGTCTTTGAGAATCAGCAACAGGAGTATGAACGACAGTTAATGTTTAACAGTCGCTCGAGGAGAACCACAGGTCGGACGGATGTCGCCCTTGGCTTTTTACCGCAACTCCCTTTTCCTGATAGTGCTAATCAGCAGTTCTCGAACCATCATCCGAGCTATACGTCACCAATGGATCCAGGTCGGAGACACCCATATCATCGATATGGTGCGTCTTATGGGGGCATACCCACTAGGAGTGGAGATAGTAGGCTGTTACAAGCACGTGGTGTTGAAGGGTTCATTTTGCCTCCAGCATACCCACCCGCCAGCCTTTCCCAGCCAATTCCTGCAGCAGGGACTTACCATCAAGGGAACACATATCGTAATCTGAACACATGGCAGCTTGGTCAGCCGCAAGGTCCAAGTAGCTTGGCTGGTTTTCCTTATCCAGGAGGCTCGGATCCTCGGCTAATGGGCCCGCCACAATATTACCGGTCGACCGTTACGAATGGGTATCCAGCGATGCCTCCGACAGGGCTATCGGTGCGTTCAGCGGGTCCATTGAATGGAGTATCGCCAGGTAGCTACTACAGCCAACACCAGCCGCCACCAACGCAGTTCGGCATGGCCACAGTCCCGGGCATGGGTATCGGACCACCGCAACAACCAATTCTATGTTCGGCAGTGCCTGTGAACTTCCCACCAGGCGACTACAATGGTCTCGCGCCTCCGGGGTCTTTTCAGAACAACTTCCGAACCAGACATCAGGCACAGAATCAGTTCGCTTCGCCTACGCCTGGTCAGTCACGTTCATCATTGCAGACACAACCCTCACCCATGGACTTTCCAGAACACCTCGGTGTTATCCCCGCCCAGTACTCCGCCTATGCCAACTCGCAGCTGCCGTACCCGCCGCCTATGTCCTACAATACTGGCCACCCAGAAATGCGAGCAGCGCCCATTCCCACACGCAGTATACAAAACACCTTGCCCCTTCCACCTTCTCGCAACGTACCGGCAGCCGAAACAAGCGCACAACTACTTGACCAACCATCGCAGCAAAATGCTCAAGATGGTACCTATTCCGATATCTTGAACTGGGATCCCTTGAGCCCTTATCCCATGGATCCAGCAGCAATCGAGCAGATAGGAAGGTTGCGCCTGGCTGAAGATACAGGCGGGAATGGAAAAGAAGGTCTGGGCAAGTCCGGTATTCTCTAGGAGGGCTGGCTTGGATTCTGAACGTCCCTTTTCCGTACTCCACACAAGATGCCTGGACATATGCGAGAGACCCGGCATACAGGTTATCATTCATTCACTATGGGGGTTTTTTTTTCTCTCTTTAAAAGTTTTTGATTGAGCTTCATCGGTACCAATCTGGGATGTGAGGATGGTTGACTAATCGGCGGTTTATCACTTGCTGTCTTCAATCTATGGGTTGGAGTATTCGCAACTCTAATTGGTCTTGTGAATCTGGATTTTTACTTCGTTGGTATTCTTTGTATTGGTCGTATTGTTTTGACTAATGCACCCCATAGTGATTGAATGATTTTTTTAAAATAGTTCTCATTTCATTTGTGAGGCGGAGACGAGCGAGGAAGACAGCAGCATAAGAGCAAGTGATGCAGAAAACAGCATAACGTCTCGAAGAAGACACGTGCCTCTGCTGAATGGTCCTATCATATCATATTTCCAAAAACAGGAACGCACCTCTCTTGCTGGCTCTAGTCCAAATTGTTGAATTCGTCGAATATCTTGCACTTTGGCTTCTCAAACGCCACCTCCCCAACCTAGTACTGCATAGGCTACCAAGCCAAGCAGTGTATCCCATGCCAATGATGTGATGGCATAGCCGCCATCTCCAAACGGCCCTAAGACTCCGCCATAACTTAAATCTTTTCTCATCGTTGCTACACTGGCAACTGCAAATCCACCAGAGACGGTAATGCACTTGACTACATCCGCATCTCTAAGACTCATGATAGCGGAGTGAGGGAGGAGTAATATTGCTCGTGTGAGTAGTAGAAGAACCATGAATATTGGGTTTGATCGTAGGGCTGGGAGGGCCAGCAGGGCGGCGTTGAGTAAGATGTTAGGTATTTGCAACGATGCTATTGGGCTGCGACGTCTTGGCGCAGATGTGGGCTTAGCGGGCTCTTTTGAAGTTTCTGTTGGCGCAATATCTGGAGAGGAAAGGTGAAGTTGAATGATGAAAAGCAAGACTGTGAAGGATATCGGGAGAGTCTGGCTCAGCAAGGTGTAATTGCGCACTGTTGATGCGTTGTATTTGCGTTCTCTCGCTGCAAATTTGTTAGCAAACTCAAGTCTTTTGCTGAGGCAGTAAATCTCACCTTTCTGAGCCATGTAGATATTCCAGAACCACGTTGCGAGAATGGCAGCTTCAGTCCACGCTGCATTTGGCGCGTTCTTGACCAAATCCTGTGCGAAATCGTGGAAGAGCGTCGACTCCAACATCCATCTCTTTAGCTGCTCTATTGTGATATCTCTCGGGTTCTGGCTCTGCATTGCACTCCACTCCAGGAAGTGTGTGATTAAAAACATGAGCATATTGTAGGACAAAGTCGCAAAGCTCAAGGAGGCTAGAAAGGCGTAGATCTTGATGTGACGCGCCCGCGCCGCTCGGGCTGCATCGAGATTTTCATCCTTCTTCGAGGTGGGTCTATTGAATATGGTGGCATACTGAGAGTAGAGGGACCAGGTGATTGCAAAGGTGGCATACAATGCAGCGACAATGTATGAGAGAAAGAATGTGGTGCCAATGTAGTTGTTTGGTGGTGTGGCGTAGTACACGAGCGCGTCGTATCCTGGAATCTGCATGGTTGTGTCAATAGTAGTAAAGTCAACTGCAACATCCCGGGACAAGGAAAAGAGATATGTGGCAACAAAGAAATCTTGTACCGTGGGGAGCAGATCTAAGGTTTCAAAGTAGGCGATGACGGCTGACGTCATGACACAATCGTTGTCTGAGAAGACGGGTGATGAGACACTTCGGCTGCTCCTTCCCTTCTGCTCAAGAATGCGACAGTGAGACGCGACATGGCAACGATATGTACAGACCGTGATACTTCTTCATCGCCTCAGGAGTACTCATTCGGTGACAAGCTCCAGATCACGTGGTGGCTGTGTACTCGCGAGTGCATTGAACGCCTTGACGGCCGTACTACGGTCTGAGGATTGTCGGTCTATCTATGTATGTACAAAGCATGTAATTTGTTTCACACAACTTGATGAGCTGATTTGCATAAACCTTAAGTCATGTTGTTTCTGGAGTGAGCGCTTCAACCGCAAGCATTCTCTAACGCAACCAGAAATTGCTTAGCAACTGACTGAAGGCACGATACATTTCCGTTTCTTTTGTCAAAACAATGGCCTCTTGATATGTAGCATGTAAGGTCCCCGCGAACGATTGAGAATGACTCATTTTACCGAAAAAAAAAGAGATTCAATCGAGCCAACTAGTGCGGAAGGATATAGATAAACGACGTACCTGTACCGGTGAACCCTGAGTAGAGGGCCTGGCTCACTAGCCCACTACTATATCCACCCCAAAGACCTTTCAGCTCCAGCTCATCTCGTGGCTCGTCAACTCGTACACTGGTACCTCAACGGAGGCCTAGTAATCACGTGCCTCCAATAGTAAACCAGGGAAGATGGTTGCCCGAGTTGGAACTACATTTTGGGTAATGTTGCCAAGAAGTTTCAGGCAACCACCATTGCACACATGCATATAAGTATAGGGAAGACTTTCCCACCATCTCCTATCTTCAACTCACACACCATCGCAAACTCACTCACACACAAAAAACATATATTAAATAATCTGCAGCAAAAGTCATCATGCAGAATCGTCTTTGCGGATGCTACATATACAACTCGGAGAGGCGCAGACGTATCTATTTAGCCCAGGTCAATCTAGACGCTCACACAACAATCTTGTCAACAGCTTCTCGCACAGTACTGACACAGACTTTTGTGAATGTCTCAAAAGACGCGTTGGATGAGATAAGGTACTTCCTTCACTATGCCCTAAAAGCAATTGAGTTGCCCTAGGACTAAATTTCGCCATGCAGATACGCTTTTCCATTGTACGACGGCGTCAGCGTCGTCGATTTCTACTGCGAAGTCGGAGAGCGCACGATTTACGGCCTGGTCAAAGAGAGGAACGATGCTAAAAAGACCTATGAAGAGGCCAAGCAACGAGGTGAAAGCGCTGCGTTGCTAGAACAGCTAGCTGATGCCGCCGATGTCTTTACAACTACAATCGCCAACATTCCCCATAAAGCAGCTGTGAAAATCACTATCAAATATGTGCAGGAGCTCAGGCATGACGCCGAAGTCGATGGCGTGCGCTTTACTATGCCAACATCGATTGCTCCGCGCTACGAAGGTCACTCCGGAGGTTATCCTTGCGAGTTACAAGAATCACTAATGCCAATACCTTCTGAAGGGATTTCAATCACCGTGGATATCAGCATGGCTGAGGGTATCCCGATCAAAAAGATTGTTTCTCCGTCTCACCCTATTCAAGTCACCCTTGGTTCCCTATCCAGCAGTGCCATCGATGAGGATCAGTCACTTTCTCGAGGCTCGGCCACTCTTGCTCTTGGCACGACGGCACTTGAGAAGGATTTTATCCTTCAAGTGGTTGCAAAGGACATCGGTGTTCCCCAAGCAATTCTAGAGAGACACCCAACACTGCCAAATCAACGCGCTTTAATGACTACATTGGTACCAAAGTTCAATCTCAAGTCGCAGAAACCAGAAATCATTCTCATTGCAGATCGCTCGGGTAGCATGGAAGGGGAGAACATTACCACTCTCATATCGGCGCTGAAAATATTTTTGAAGTCGATTCCTCTTGGTTGCACATTCAACATCTGCTCTTTCGGGTCAATTCATAAATTCCTTTGGCATAAAAGCCAGGTGTACGATGAGGGAACGCTGCAGCACGCGATCAAGTAAGTACCGGCTTTTTTTGAGATTATCACTTGAGGACGTCCATGACAGCGGCCTATCCAAACTACACAGACTTGTTCCGCAAAGTTTCCTTTACAGATCAACGCCAGCATTTTGCTAATTTCTTTTTAGACATGTTCAAGATTTCGACGCCAGTTTCGGTGGAACAGAAACTCTTGCTGCTGTCAAGGCATGTTGCGAAACCCGTAGCAAGGATAGCCCGACTGAGCTTATTTTGCTCACCGATGGTGACATATGGTCTCAGGACGAGCTTTTCAGCTATGTTTCCCGCGAAACTGAGAGTGGAGACGTGCGCGTCTTCCCCTTGGGTATTGGCGGAGGAGTATCGAGTGCCTTGATTGAGGGTGTTGCAAGGGCAGGGTGTGGCTTCGCTCAGATGGTTACAGACAATGAGAAGATGGATAGCAAAGTTGTTCGCATGGTAAGTATAGCTGAATGTCCTGGTGTATCAAGTTGTGTGACTGACATTTCCCACAGCTGAAGGGAGCACTTACTGCACACATCAACGATTATCGTCTGGAGATCAAATATGAAGATGGTAATGTCGAGACTGTCGCCAATGATCCTCGCGTACACTTGGATTCCAAGGACTTAAGCGACAAAACCGAAGCCAAGCCTATATCACTATATGACCCTGATGTCAAAGAAAATCACCCCAAGGAAGGCGAGGCAAAAGATATCTTTGCAAGTCTGCCGGATCTCAAGCGCCCAGCTCTCCTGCAAACGCCCCACAAAATTCCTTCTTTGTTCCCCTTCTATCGCACTTGCGTGTACCTGCTCATTGCACCCGAATACTCACACTTGAAGCCCAAGAGTGTGATCCTTAGAGGCAACTCCCCACAAGGTCCTCTAGAGCTCGAGATCCCAGTCGAGTCACGCAAGGATGCCGACGATATGATCCATCAGCTCGCCGCACGAAAAGCAACTCAAGAGCTTGAGGAAGGCCGAGGCTGGATCGCAGGTACTTCCATCGACGACACGAGTGTGTTGCTCAAGGAAAAGCATCCAAGCATGTACGCTCTGCTCGAAAGACGTGAAGCCGTCCGCCTTGGAGTCGAATACCAGGTCGGAGGAAAATACTGCTCTTTCGTCGCAGTTGAAGCAAACAAATCCGTCATTTCTGAGATGCGCCAAAAAGCGCTGAAAGCAACGATAGGTAGAGACGTTGCTAGCAAAGACGGAGAAGCAGAGGAGGACTGGGATATGATCGATGAAAGTATGTCTTCAATTTCCCCTTCCAATTCTTGCTATAAAATCTAATAACACATCTTACCAGACGCTCGATCAGATCAAGCTCGATCGCTGCTGTACTCCACATCGCGCCCAGGGCGACTGGCCGGAGCCATGTTCGGCAACTCCCTAGGGGGCAACTCCATACCGAAATCAGGCCTAGTTTCCTACACCTCGGCGGCCATGTGTTTCTTCGGAGTCGAAGAGGAGCAAAAGGAAGAGGATGATGGCTCAGATGAGGACATGGGCTGTGGACTTTTTGACGATGAAGACAGCGCCGGTACGTTTGCCTACACATACATACATACATATACCCCCCTCCCCAACTTTCCTACACACAACCGTGTCCAACGTTACTAACTTACCCGACAATCAGAACCACCCTCGCCCATCGACTCTGAAAACTCTGCAGAATTCCTCCAGAGTCTAATCGCGCTACAATCCTTCTCCGGCGCTTGGCCCTCCATCTCGCGTCTTCCATGCAGGAAAATGGGCATCAACCTTGCTGAAGCGAGGAAAGTGGCACAGACGCTTGTCGATGATGGCGTGGCAAAGGACGTGGCGACAGCGAAACGGTATGTAGCTACAGCTGCGGTCGTGGCCTTTTTGGACAAGAAGATGGCGGATCAGGAGGGGGTGTGGGAGTTGGTTGTTGAGAAGGCGAAGACGTGGCTGGAGGATACGGTTGATGCGGCGTATCTTGATAGGGTGCTGGTAGCTGGTAGGGGTGTTGTGGGCGTTTGATAGACACCTCTATGGTTTGAAGAGGATGGGACTTGAAAAGGGGAAGACTCGGTTTCCATTGTATGCCCAAGGCATCATAGGGTTTAACGAATTGATAATATTGTCAAATACAAACTCATCTGCTTTTGATTTCATACCCTAGTTATCCCTCGAAGCCGCCCACACTTTTCATCATCACCAAAGGAACAAAAGGGCAGCCAAAAAAAAATCTCAAAAAAATACAAGAATATTTGGATTCTCTGGCGAATCCACGATGCATAACTCCACCCGTCCAGGAAACATCTCCACTGCCTATTCGTACACCCCCC
>JALPSE010000033.1:24059-39794 GCA_030558545.1 Bipolaris gigantea
TTTCGTCCATTTCTCGATCACATGACGGGCGTGACGAAGGCTCCGAAGCACGTCGACGACCGGCTCGCCCAGCAGCAATGCGATTGAGCATTAAAATCTCCACGTTGCTTCGAATTCCTGTTCAAAAATAAAACACATTAACACCGTGTCTCAGAGAAATGTAAAAGATTACTCGTCCCCAAGCAGGGGCTGTGATTCATGGCCATCTCCAGGGCCGCCTTTCTTCTTCTTACCACGCTTCTTTCTCCTCCTCTTGTTTCCGCCCTTGCCGCCCGCATGTGAGGATTCAGCTTCCGAGTGCTTGCTATCCTCTTGGCCATTTGATCTGGTGTTGGTGGCTTTATCATCTGTATCGCTAGAACTGGTAGTCTCTAGGACGATCTTCTTGATACCGTTGACGTCGACAATATTCTCCGAAATGCTGCCACTGCGAGCGGTATGGCGTCTAACGGGACTGCGCGGAGGTGTGGGAACTGTTCGAAGGGAGGCAATAGTGCTGACGGATCGGGATCGGCCTCGGCGTTCCGAACGACCGTTTTCGCTGGTGGCACTCTTGGGCAACAGATGCGGATTCTCGTTGTCAGCTGCTTTGTTCCTAGGGGAGGCACTCTCAAAATCATGGTCCCGCGCTCCTGATCGTCCTGATCGCCCTGATCGTCCAGATCGTCCAGATCTCCAAGACATGCAATCGCCATTTGGTGCCATAGTGCCATATCCCACAGCTACGCTGTGAACTCCATCGCTAGCCTCACGCCCTGCAGATGACAACAGGCCTTCGCCAACCCCGCCTTCAGGGGCATGCGAATCTTGTGTAATCACACCCTCAGTTGGTGCTGGCTCGTGGGGTGTCTGGCTATCTTCAGGTATCGTCTTTGGAATATCAGGGCCGATCAGGTTAGTTGCGCCGGGCTTGATCTTGACAGTGTTGATGCGCGTTTGTTTAGGCCGAGTAGCAGCGTTCGAAGGACCGAGATGCTTGAGGTGCTCGATTACGGCAGGATCGTCACTGCGGAGGGGCGACATGCCTGCCTTGCTACCGCTGCTACGACGTCGCAGCATGAAAGAAGGTTTTGGATGGCCGTCAGGCATGTCTCCTATCGATTTGTGACGTAGCGCAGGAGGGCCGTTTGCTTCGCCGTCCGTTTCGGTGTCAGTGACCAGTGCTTCCGAGAGCTTGCGCGAGGCGTCGCTGATAATCTTTCCCCGGGGAACACGAGCGCGCGGGGCAGGTGCCATACGACGTATAGCCTTGTGGACATCGATGAAGACATCTGACTCGTCAATAATTTCCCTGCTTCTGTTAGCTGATGCTCGATACTTTGTGATAGGCAATGACTTACTCGCCAATGAGCTCTTCAATGACGTCTTCGAGAGTGACAACACCAACGGCACCGCGAGCTTCAGCAGGGTATTCAGAAACCAAGACCATGTGAGATTTGCCCTCTTGGAAGAAATTGAGAATGTCCAAGCAGCTTGTCTCGGGACGCGTCTCTGGGAGGGTAGCGAGAGCGAAGTCGCGGACGCGCAGTGCATCTTCGGGGTCGTAAGTGATGAGCATCTTGACAAGCAACATGCCCACAAAGTTGTTTTCGTTCTCAGGGGTATGGATTGGAATGCGCGAGTATCCTGCGGAGAGAATGCTATCCATCATCTTTTCATCGAGGACAGTCTCGGATGACATGGTAAAGACATCCTTCATTGGCGTCATAATGTTACCCACGGCCTTGGCCTTGAGGTCCAAGACTGCGGTGATGATGGTAACCTCGTCTTCATTGAGGCGTTCGTGCTCAAGTCCGAGAGACTGGTGTAGGCTAACTAGGGTCTTCAATCCGCCCTTCTTGTAAACGGTGCCGTGGTCCTTGCCGAGGAGGTAATCAAGGAGTTTAGCGGTAGGCCAGGCAACAATTCCCATGATGTACATGAGACCGAGGACAATAGGGGACATGGCGGCGCCAATGGGCAATCCATAGCGAACGCATATTGACTGGGGGACGACCTCACCGAAGATAACTGATGCGCGTCAGACGTGGACGACGAGCAATAGAGTGGAGTAGACATACCGATGAGCACAGTGGAACTAACAACTGCAGGCCATCCTCCGCCAAGGGACCTGTCGAGCACGATAGGAAGCGTTTCGTTTGTAATGACGTTACTCAACAGCAACGTCACCAGGACCCAGTGCTTGCCTCGCTCGAGGAGCTTGAGTACTCTTTTCGCGTTCTTACGCTCATGTTTCTCGCCAGATGAAGCAAGGACCTGAAGGTAGATTTCATCCTGGCCCATCAAGCTAGGTGGGAGCTGTTAGCACAGTGACGTACAAGACGACGGGGGAGCTCTAAGCAACTTACGCGATGGTCAGACCCGCAAAGACACCACCGGCCAAAACCAGCGCGACAGCAATGCCCAAGAATAGCCAGAGCTGAGGATCATGGGCATCTTTGGGAAGGTCGCCGTCGGCCTCCCTCAAAGCGTGGAGAGCGCCGCCAAATGGCATAGGAAGCGCGGCGACCATTGGCGCGAAGGCATGACATAGGCCAATAAAGGCGAGGCGGACGGTGGGCAGAGACGAGCCATTGGGGAGGCGGGGACGAGAGGTGCTGAGTGCCATGGGGGCAGCTAGCAAAATGCAAGCACCGTGGTGCGGGGAGATGCAGACGGCGTCTGTATAAGAGTAGCGAGGCGTAGAGGGCGAAATAGCGATGCGGAAATAGCGGCATGGTAGGTCCGTGCTCGTCTGGCTGCGACTAGGCCAGAAGCTGCAAGTGATTGGGTGCCCAGCTTTTTCCCCAACAGAACCGAGCATCGCTCCCACGGTGCCAGCATGCAGCCAAGTCCCAATTGCTGGGCAAGTCCTTTGCATTCGCACCGTCTCGAGCCTTGGTCCTTCGCGACGAGTGCACTGATGCTCGATGCTACTGTCTCTGCGGCCACGCGCAGGAATCAGCCCTGCATACAAAGTGACAGCCGACAGCCGAGGCGGCCGCTACACATGCAGAAAGAGACGTACCCTGTGCCTGAGTCGCGTCTCCACCGTGCAAACGGTCTGGGAGCCAACGGGGTCATGGTACATTTTTACATGGGCATGGGCATGGGCATGGGGTTTGCGGCATTTTGGTATGCCAAGGGCTAGCGGCGCCGGCTGGCGTTATCCGGTGTGGCTTCATCTCATGTGGCTTCATTGCTGTGGCTTGCACCTCCTTACGTCATCAGCCTGTCACGTGCTGTTCCTCTCTCTCGATAGAGAGCCGCCGTTAGCCGCGTCGTTAACCGTCGGCCCCTCTGTCTCTGTCTACGCCCACCATGACCTCCATTCTATTCATGCATCTTTTCAGAGCGGTTGCTGTCGCTGTTGCTGTTGCTGTTGGGTAGACGCATTTCTTTCCGCCCTAGACAAACAATGGCCTCAAAAACACCGTCGCCTCGCACATTGTCCCACTACCTGTTGAGGCGCCAAACACTGCTTCGTCCTCGCTGTCACGCCCGCATCCCCAACAGGCCATACTCTGCCGCCGCACCTGGCGCACGTCTCAACGGCACCGTCGAGTACGACACCACCCCGATCCTCAATCACACCGCCAAATCGACCCTCTCCAATCCCGAGCTGCCTGCAGAGATACGGAATGGCCAGACAAAGCGCATCAACCTGTACACTGCCATCAACGAGGCCCTGCGACATGCATTGCAGACAGATGAAAGAGTCTTGGTCTTTGGAGAGGATGTCCAGTTTGGCGGCGTCTTCCGGTGTACAATGAACCTGGCTGGCGATTTTGGCACAGAGCGTGTCTTCAATACTCCACTGAGCGAGCAAGGGCTAGTCGGGTTTGCCATTGGAGCCGCTGCCGAGGGCATGAAGCCCGTCGCAGAAGTCCAATTTGCCGACTATGTCTTTCCCGCATTCGACCAAATCCATAACGAAGCAGCCAAGTACAGGTATCGATCAGGTAGCACTGGCGTCCACTGCGGTGGTTTGGTCATACGCATGCCAACAGGAAGCGTCGGACATGGTGCTCTGTATGGCGCTACTCGGCTTTTGTCCTGGAAATAGGCTAACACATCATGCAGCTATCACACACAATCACCAGAAGCTCTCTTCACCCATACGCCTGGTCTACGCGTTGTAATACCCCGCTCGCCCGTGCAAGCTAAGGGCCTTCTCCTTTCGGCCATCCACTGCCAAGACCCCGTCATTTTTATGGAACCCAAGATACTCTATCGTGCTGCTGTTGAGCAAGTCCCAGTGGATGCGTACCATCTTCCTCTCGACAAGGCTGAAGTTCTCAGGACCGGAAAGGATCTGACAATCATATCCTACGGCACCCCACTATACACATGTTCGGCAGCCATAGCGGCCGCCGAAAAGGACTTTGGATGCAGTATAGAGCTGATTGATCTCCGGACCATCTACCCCTGGGACCGGGAAACAGTATTAGAAAGCGTCAAGAAGACGGGTAGAGCAGTCGTAGTGCACGAAAGCATGATGAATGCCGGCGTTGGCGCAGAGGTTGCTGCGACCATTCAAGAAAAGGCTTTCCTAAGACTGGAGGCGCCAGTCAAGAGAGTTACAGGTTGGGCTACCCATACAGGTCTCATGTTTGAGCAGTTTGTCATTCCCGATGTTACGAGTAGGTCAACAAATTCGTTCAACTACTTATCTTATGCTAATCTGATCAGGGGTGTACGACGCCATCAAAAAGACATTAGATTACTAAATGAACATACGATAGAAACTACATTCAAAATAGATATTTTACGCCTTTCTCGTGCAACCTAATTGTCTTTTAGCTCATATCTTTGTCGAGCGGAATCTGAATGTTCTGCGTCGTTAACATTCCTTGCCATGTCTCTGTTATGCAGAATATCAGTGGCAAGCTTTCCCCGACCTGTTTTGCAAACCACGTGCTTATAACGCGATCTCCACACATGAGAGCATCGTCGTATTATCGGTATACTTGCCTTACTCCACGTAAGCATAAGCTTACGCTTTCCCCAGATTTTCACTTCCCTCTAGCGGCGGGAGTCCCTTGCGCTAAATCACTAAGCTCCACCAAATGCTCTCGCGCAAACGTCATGACTTTTCACATCTAGTCCGAAGTAGAACCAGTCAATGGATGCATCAACGTCACAGCTGTCATAGCTCCTGGCTTTCTGCCCTACTGTCGCGTCCATCTATCTGGGAATTCTTTTCCATCTCTTTATTACTTTTCTACACACAACCTTCAATTAACGCCTTTCAAGTCATAAAACAGCACAGAGTGCTAGAAAGAGCCTAAACACCAAAATGGCCAGCCGAACCTTTACACCTATGCTTCGCCAGTCCCTCCGCGTCTCCCAGCGAAACATGAGAGCAGCACCAAGCCGTCGTTTTCTGAACACTGAGACAGCACCTGGTCTCTACTCTGCGCGCGCCAAAGTTGTCGGAGCACGAACAGGGTACGCCAGAAAATTCCTCAAGTTATGCGTGGTACACAGAGAATTGGAACTGACAAGGTTAATTTAGCCATGTCGACGGTGAAAATCTCAAGGTGGAATTGACAATGGCCAAGGTCCTCGGTGGCGCAGGTGACAAGGGAAAAACCAACCCCGAGGAGCTCTTCGCTGCGGGATATGTGCGTTCTTCTGCGTGCAGCATATCTACCGTATAGGTTTCCTTGCTAACTAACTAACTTAGGGTGCATGCTTCCAATCCGCAATGAACGCCTCCGCAGCTTCGCTCGGTATCAAGATGCCCACTACGCCTGAAGACTCCATTGTAGAATCGACCGTCGAGCTTGTTGGTAGCATGAAGGACCTCGACCTGGGGCTACGTGTCAACCTGCTGGTCAGAGTGCGAGGGCTGTCTGAGCAGGAACTAGACAAAGTAGTGAATAAGGCGAGAGATGTGTGCCCGTACAGCAGGGCAACACAGGGAAACGTGCATACGACTATAAAGCGCGAGACTATGTAAATTTCACGTCAACGTCTCATGTAAATACACATAAATTTCCATTCAATATGCTAGAGACCGCAAGACCAGGAATTACAACCGTGCATCTTTCTCAACCTCAACAACAGCCGCCAGCGTTCCCTCACCCACATCCTCCCCATCCTCCACTTCCAGCACCCAACTCACCCGTCCCCGTCGATGACTCCGAACCTCGAGCTCCATCTTCATCTGCTGCACCACACAAATCACATCGCCCTCCTTAACCACATCCCCCTCATCAACCAGCACCTCCACCAGCTTCCCCGGAAAAGGAATAACAACATGCGACGCATCCGCCAAATTACCCCTCCGATGCTGTGCCGTCGCCGCAGCCGCACTCGCAGACGTCGCCGCGAGCGTAATCGTATATGGCACTGACTTTGGTCCCTCGGCCCCCGCCGTTGTAAACAACACATCCGCCGTCAGCTCAGCCGGGAAATCATTCCTCAGCACACGCGTGATTTCCAGATGACTCTGCACTGCGTCTTTCTTGTCCTTAGGCGCCAACCTAAGCGCCCACGCATCTCCCTTTCTAAACAGCGTATTCGGCGTCGCTACAGCCCCAGCTACTGCCCCCGCAGCTGCAGTTCCCGCATCGAGTCCATTGTTCCCCTGCACACTGGAAGCAAAGACCTGGCTTTTCTGCAGCAATTCCTCTTGCCGCCCTTCCAACCACTGCGTGTCGCATCTTCCCGCTAGAAAATCCGGATGCGCCACTATCGCCTTAAGCATGCCGATGTTCGTCTTTACACCGCTAATAAACGTTTCATCTAGCGCCCGCTGTGCTTTGCGTACCGCATCCCCCCACGAGGACGCTGTGACCACTATTTTGGCTATCAGACTATCGAAGTCGCTACTTACGATGCTGGGACGGTGGGGAAGCAGATGTGTATCGATTCTTATACCATTCCCAACTGGGAAGCTAAATGAGGAGATTTTACCTATGGAGAGGGACCAGTTTGATTGCGTGTTCTCGGCTGTGATGCGGAGTTGGATTGAGTGTGCTGTTGGGGGTGTGGAGGGGGAGCGCGGGGTTGGTGGTAAGCCGCAGGAGGAGAGGGGAGCGCCTTGGGAGAGCAGGAGTTGAGACTTTACGATGTCGGCGGTTGAGAGGGCCTCGGTGATTGTGTGTTCGACTTGCAGGCGTGGGTTTACTTCGAGGAAGTAGTAGAGGTGTGTGGTGGGGTGGACGAGGAATTCAAAGGTGCCGAGGGAGAAGTAGGATATCTTTTGCAAAAATGTTAGTCTTGGGTATGGTTGGTTTGGGGGACATAGGGTACCGACGTGTCGAGCCATTTTCAGGGCGTCTTCGATTATTTTTGCGATGAGAGAGCGGTCAGGGACGAGGCTGGGGGCTAACTCGATGACTTTCTGATAGCGGCGTTGAATGCTGCATTCGCGTTCCCAGAGATGTGTTACGTCGCCTGTGCCGTCGCCGATGATTTGGACTTCGACGTGGCGGAAGCCGTCCACTGCTGCCCTTTCGGCGAAGACGCTCTTCGATGGGCTCTCTTCGACTGCTCTTTTCACTGAAGAAGCGAGTTCCTCTTCATTTCGAATCAGTCTGATACCGCGACCGCCGCCTCCGTCTACAGCCTTGACCATAATTGGATAACCGACTTTGGCGGCAAATTGCTGGACATCCTCGACTTTGTTGGTGGGATTTTCGAGTGCTGGAGATATCGGGACGTTGCCTGAGCGGAAGTTAGTCTAACCCAACGACGGCATATTTCAGATGTCACATACAAGCTTCAGCAAGCTGTCTTGCCTTGAGCTTATCCCCGGTATTGCTTAGAATACCCCACCCAGGACCAACGACTACTGCACCTGCTTCATCCCACACTCTTTTGCTAAACTCTTCCGACTCTGAAAGAAACCCATATCCAGGGTGCACCGCGTCAATCTGGTGCTGTTTGATGATTTCAACGAGTTTATCAATGCTCATAAAAGTTGCTGCAGACTCGAGCTGAATCGCGTGGGCTGCCCGTACAGCATGGGTTTCATCGCCAGAAGTGTAGATGGCGTACGTTTCAATATCGAGTTCTCGGGCTGCAGAGATGATGCGAGTTGCTATTTCTCCTCGATTGGCGATCAAAAGACGCTTGATGGGTCGTTGCGGTGGTCGATCCATTTCTTCTGGTTGAGAATCGAGTAAAGACGAAATAACCTCTCTATCCAAAGTAGTAACGGAAGTCACTGGTTGGGCGCCTGCGGGTCGGTCAGAACAGAGAAGAGGCAACGTTGATTCCAAGTTAAAGACTGAGAGAAAATTGGCTCGTTTCAAATATGAGTCCTGTCTATATCTATCCGAACGACACGTAACATCTGCACTATCCAGAACCATAAATACGACAACGACCTGAGTCGAACGACTTCGGCATTGCCGTCGACTAGTCTGCATACGGAAAACATACCTCGGTTCCCCGGCGTTACCCCAGCATCGACCGGACCACCTGTGTCTCACGTCAACTCCTTCCAATATAAATTTCTTAACAGGGTCTCCTCGCAAGATTTCTGTTTTGCAACAGATCAGCTGTATCTAATAATCTCTGATCTCTCACCATAATGGCTGGTGATGAACAGAAGAATTCCCCACCCCCAGACGCGTCAACGCCATCCGACTCTGCGAAGGCTAGGCTTGAGCAGGTCAGCTCGCACATTGCGCCTAACACGCCGAAGCGACTACGGAGAAAGGCAGCAAATTCAGACTTACCAGCCGATTATTCGGATATTCTTGGTCAGATTGCGACACTTCGTAAGAGCGCTGCGACTCCTGATACTAGCAATCGAGGCTACCTGCGCCAGAAGCAGGCAGGCAAACTATGGGTGCGCGAACGAGTTGAGCAGTTGCTTGATGAGGGGAGTTTCCAAGAAGTTGGTAGTGTTAGTGGGACTGTGAAGTGGAAGCAGCTGGGGCCATTGAAGGAAGAGCCGGGGGAATACGTACCTTCGAATAATGTGCAAGGTATGTTTATAAGAGATTTTGTGGGCGAGAGGCGCTAATGGTGTGCAGGGTTTGGAAAGTTAAGAGGAAGAAAAATTGTTTTTACAGCTGATGACTTTTCGATACGTGCTGGGCATGCTGATGGTTCGTTGATGGAGAAGACGGTATGTTTGAATTGCCTACTAAATTTGCACGCGTGCTCACGATTGTAGTTGTATATGGAGAAGCTTTCACTTTCACTTAAACTGCCGATTGTAAAGCTTGTAGATGGATCTTCTGGTGGAGGCTCTGTCACTACGATTCGCTCCTGGGGTTACTCTTACATTCCACCACTGCCGGCTTTCGAACACGTCGTCAGCCAACTTAATTCTGGCATACCAAACTTGGGTGCAGTTCTGGGTCCAGCTATTGGCTTAGGGGCCGCACGTGTAGTTGCTTGCCACTTTTCCGTTATGGCTGGAGATATCGGATCGCTATTCAACGCAGGACCAAACGTCGTCAAGAACGCTACATTCGAAGAAGATCTGTCAGTCACCGACCTTGGAGGTCCCGCCGTCCACTGTACAAACGGCACAATCGACAATCTAGCACCAGACGAAGCAGGCTGTTTCGAACAAATCAGAACAGTACTCAGCTACCTTCCCGACTGCGGCACCAAACTCCCCCCAACCATCGACTGCACCGACCCCATCGACCGCACATCCGAAACCCTCCGCTCAATCATCCCACGAGCCAAAAACCGCATGTACAACCCCCGTGCCATCATAACCGAAGTCGTCGACCAAAACTCCTTCTTCGAAATTGGCACCCTCTGGGGCACTACCGCCATCGTCGGCCTCGCCCGTCTGTCAGGCAAACCCATCGGCATCGTCTCTCTAAACTGCGAGGTCAACGCCGGCGCCCTCGACGCCCTCGGCTCGCAGAAAATAACCCGAATGCTAAAGTTCCTCGACGTCTTCAACATACCCTTGCTCCAATTCGTCGACATCCCCGGCTACGCCATCGGCACGGTCGCAGAACGAAACGCCACCATGCGCCACGGAATCACGCTCGCCCGGACTTACTACAGCACCACGATGCCCATCTTCAACGTCATCGTGCGCCGCGTGTACGGCGTCGCTGGCGGCGTCATGCTAGATTGCCGCGACCCGCGCATGCGCGTTGCGTGGCCGTCTGGGACTTGGAGCTCGTTGCCGCTGGAGGGCGGGATTGAAGTCGGACACTCGTTTGAGCTCAAGGAGGTTGAACGCACGCAGGGGAAGGAAGCACGGGAGAAGAGGTACAAGGAGCTGGAAACCGAGTATAAGCGGTTGATGAATCCGGTGCGCACGGCGAATGCGTTTGGGATTGAGGAGATTATTGATCCGGCGTTTACAAGGCGCGTTTGTTGTGAGTGGGTGGGGCATGTGTATGAGAGTTTGTTGCCGGTGAGGGTGTTGGAGAGGGTGGCGGGGAAGCTGCAGCCTTCGTTTTCGTAAGGGTGCAGTGGTGGAGGAGGGAGAGGGGGGGTTAGGAGTGTTGGAGTGGAGGGTGGTAGACACACAATATGATACAAACTGGCCTTTTGCTGTGCACGACAAAGTATTTGCGCGTTTCCAACCCCGAGCTCTGCACGAAGATTGGAGTGTTATACAGAGTCATTTACAAGAACAGATACAACCAGCGATCCTTTGAACAAAAGCTCCTTCCTGCTTCTTTCATACAAGACTTTGGACGCGAGATTCTTTCATCACACACCCACTTTCAATGATCCAACTCCCAGCTCTAGCCAGCTCTCACCTTCTTTTCACCTCATCACCTTCTCTAGGCTGCAAATTTCAATTACTCCTCACAACCTTTTGCCACATACCCATGCACCATCCTAGTACTTATGTTTTTTTTTTTCAAAGCTACCCCTCACCCCGGATAGGTCCCACCTCCCAAGCACACACGCGCCCCTCCCTCCCCGCCCCCTTTTCCCTTACGTTCACGTGTGTTTTCAATCTTATCTTGACGACATAATATTACAAATTGGAAAATAAGCATTGCTATTGTCTTGTAGCGGTTTTGTAGTGTAGCGGTTATCACTCCGGATTCTGATCCTGACATCAGATGACTTCCGGCAACCCCGGTTCGATTCCGGGCAAGACCTCGTTCCGAGTATATTTCCGAGTTTGTTCCTTTTTGGCCCCATTGTGGAATACCACCTTGTGCGCACCGAGCGAAAAAGTTACTCACTCAGAAGTGTGATATAGATGTTTTTTTTGTCTGTAGTATGTAGACGTGTTTCGGACCGTAATGGCCGAGGCGAGAAGGGAGGGAGTGTAAGTGCGTCAGAAATGTCTTGGATTTTTCGGGTCCTTGTTCTTTTTTATAAAATGAGATGGCATGAAAATAGAACATCAGACGGAGAGACGGTGATCATGGCACAATTCTGGATATTAGACTTGATGATTGATTTCTATTCGGGTCCATTCAGGTACCCTAAAAGCGGAATGACATGATAATATCGGGTATAGATCCTCCATCCTACCCTGACTGGATGGCTGCATCCTCTAAGCTTTCCCATTGCTTCCACAAATATCTATCCACCTCTCGGTCTCCTTTTGGATCGCATCCATTTGCATATCGATCAACTTTGCCAGCAAGGTTGTCGATGCATTCTTCCGTAGAACCTCGTTACCGGCTTCGAGCAACAGTTTGTTTACGTTGAGCTTGATGGCGCCGGATCGTATGCAGCGTTGCATAACCTCTGGAGGGAAATCGTTGGTGCCGTGTAGGGCGATGCGCACGCGCTTGTTGACCTGTTTGTTTATTGATTCGAGGCGGTCGTAGTGCAACTGGCCTTCTTTGGGGCCAGCGGGACCGTAATCGCCGTGTATGTTGCCGATGGACGGGGCTAGAATGTCGACACCGGCGTTGATGAAGTTATCGACGTCTTCGGGTGATGTGAAGAGAGCTGTTGAGATTTAGTGACTGATTGAGACTTTGAAATACAGGTGCTCTCACCCTCAAGATCTCCTGTATCAGCAATACCATCCTCGCCGCCTTCAATTCTTCCACTCTCGGCTTCAACGGCAATTCCCTTGTCATGACACGCCTTGGTGAGTATCCTAGTCTTCTCCAGGTTCTCGGCCTCGTCATAATGCGACATATCCACCATGACAGAGTCTACAGGTAGGGTGTCAATAATTTCCCGGATGTGCTCAACATCTTGTGCATGATCGATGTGGAGAGAAAGTGGTACTGTGGCTGTTTTGACGGCATGTGCGGCAGCGTGAGTAAGCAAAGGTAGTTGCTTGAGTGTCGACGGGAAAAGTTGAATTATGAGAGGAGATCGTTTGGCTTCAGCTGCGCGCACCAGTGCAGTCAACTGTTCCAAGTTGTATCTGGAATTTCTTAGTTTTTCGCAAGGTGACCGCACATGCTGTCTTACGCAATGGCGGCCAGGACGCCATAGTTGCCTGCCTCGGCGGCATTAAGGATGGCCAACGTACGGTTTTCTTTGCTGATAGGCATGATGATCAGGCTGTATATGTCTGTATGAGAGCAGAGGAGCTAACAGCGGTGCGGAAAAGTTGGTTGCAAGAACGTACGGTGGCCTGGTGCTGGTGTTTCATGATTCCGAGAGGACTCGGAACTGAAACTATACAGGATGCCATGATGGCAGAAAAAATGTCAGGACTGGAGCAGAGGCGGAGATATCGGGTCGTTGATTGGAGCGCGAGACGAGCAGCCTCAATGCTCCTCATGCTGCATGTATAAAATGGCTGGGCAAAGCGGGAGGAAGAGTTGGTAGGCGCTACAAGAGCGGAAACCGATGTACCGCGGCTGTACCTCGACACGAGGCACGACCATGCAGACCACCGGGAAGACCCACTCTCAGCAACATGCACCCCGCTTTTACCCTGTCCTATAGAGCCTCACATGCCCGACTCCGCGATATACTTTGTGGAGAGCGGGACCGATTCCGGTACCCCACGGGACCCGTCCCGGTACGCTTAAAGCGTCCCTTGGTTCTTAGGCGTTGCTTAGACTCGTTCCTCGCTTCAGTACCTGGCCAAGCTGACACAGGATTGCACGAATCGAACGGTTCAACCCAAGACTGAGTTTAGCTGCACAGTGAGGCCTTCTCTGGTCATACGAGCAGAGTACTACGGCAAACGTGCCAAGCATCAAAGCCGGCACATGTACATGGTTATGGGGTGGAGTGGGACTTGGGTACTTCAGTTTGAATCATGATTCAGCACTCCAGTAATTAGCAAGGTCAGCGAGTAATGTTTTTGGCGGGAATCTTGTGATGTCGAGAGTCTGCTCCAAAAGACGCATGATCGCCGTTTGCTTGATTGGGTCCTGTACGCATAGGCCAGCTAATCGTTGTAAGCATAATTTTCGATGACGTGTACTCTGGTTGTATGCTTACCGGTGTAAACGGCCTGGATATCGGACATAGCACTGGGTAAGTCTTTTGATTGATGCGACGACGCAATACCGCATATCATTTCAACGCTCTCATCCAAGGCTCGTTGTCGAAGTCGAAACTCATCGATACCTCCTATTGATGGCTGGTTGATGAGAACCAGGATCCGTCCAATGTGAAAGCTCTGAATGGCAGCGGCAAACGAAGGAGGGTGGATCCAGATGGGTGTGAATGATTCACCTGGCCTGAGCGAGGGCCGTCGATAGATGGGTTGGAACGAAGCAGGAAGCGCTTTATGCCAATCTTCAAGCGCTTGGAGGAGCTTTCCGGCTTGCTCGATGCGCGTGTTTATGTCATACTTCTTCTCAGTCGCAGCAAAGTCTATGCACCTTCCGCAAATGTACACGATACGCAGGGCCAACTCGTCGGGGTTCAGGTCCATCAGACGTTTGGTAGGCCTCCATATCGTCAGAACTCGCCGCCCTTCACGAAAAGCAACCCAGGAATCTTGACGTAGCCACTGCCACCAAGCAGCCCTTCGCAGCGGATCTCTGCATTCTCCGTTATTGTTTTGGCTCCTTTGAATCCAAAATATGCCACGAAGATGCCTTTCCCATGCACCATTGCTATATTGGCCCTCGGAGTCCCACATCTCATAGGTGCTGATGAGGATGGAGGTTGAGATGATTTCCCTCGATTTCGAGTATGAAGGGTAGAAGAGGTTCTTGGAGAGATAGTGCAGCGTTTCGTAGTAATACTGTGTCGCGACTTGGAGCAATGGGTTTCGTAAATTGGCACTGGCGCTTTCGGAGTTGGGGACAGGGTCTTGGAGGCTTAGTTGGTCAAGTTGCGGCTCACTCAAGAGCGCCATGTGACGGGCGGCTACAGCAAGCAGGGACTTTAGCAAACCTACGTTGTGAACGGCCAGGGCGGGTACGACCGTGGCAAATTGCTTGGAAGGGTCACTCAAATCCAAAATGGGGCCAATGACGCCGACGTAGTGCCTGAAGAGAATAAGCTCATCGTCTGTGATGGGGATAACGTCGGTGGAGTTCCATTGGTCTTGCATCTGAGAGTCGGGTTCGGCCGTTTGCTCGTGTTGGCCTAGCTGAGGATCTGCGTTTGGCGTTCCTGCTTCAGGGCTCTGAGCCCGCGACAAGGCAGTCCTCTCCAGGTCGAGATTCAAATTATACTTGTCAATATTGTTCATGGCATCTTCGGCAAGCAAGTCGTAATACGCTAGTGGGGCCGAGTTGGGCGATGGCAGAGAATTGATGACAGTTGAAGGAGACTCAAACAAGAGTTCGGGCGAGGCTTGCCAAACCTGGGGATCGACTTCCCGAGGAAGGGGTCTTCTAGCAGAGGCAGCTGAGCCCGGTGAAAAGGCCGTCGAGGCAGGTGAAAAGGCAGCCGACGAAGAGGCATCTTCATGCGCAGGCGATGTGGACTGCACCGAGCCTGAGACGGTGCTTGCAGTGTCTGCCAACACATTCTTTGGGGACGAGTAGACGCATTCTCGGTCTGACTTGGTGCATGTTGCACACCGAGGCCTGAGCTCGTCACATTTGACCCTTCTCCGTCTACATGTAAGACTAGGCAGGTTAGCAGAAGTCTTGGTGTGGTAGGCTGGATCGTCCCGCGGGTACTGGTGACATGTTGGAGCGATGGTATGGTGAGCTTACCAACCGGTTGTTGTGCGTAGACCCTGTTGGGGGCGGAAAACACCGGGTCAGTGAAAATGGCACGAGGGACGGGTGTGCGTGGACTTACTCGCGCTCTTGAAGGGCGGGGTTTTCGAGGCTTAGGAGGGCCTGTAGAGGATGCTGGCATCACGAACAATGTCGTGCATGCTGGTAAGACTTCGCGCCGAGGTCCTTGTGTCTTTGCTTGGACTTGGACCTGATGGCGTGGGGAGACAAGAGTTGGAGACAAGACCAGCTACGCCAGAACCGAATAGGCTTCGGGCGGACGGTGCTGGAAGGTATTGTTTCTCACAGAAAAGGATAGCAGCGATACTATGGGGATCTGAAGGGGCGGCAATGGTGCAGAATGCATGCGGCTTGGGAGGCGACAGACCCCGCGCCAGTCCTGAGCACTGTCCCCGTCCGGCTCAAGTAGGGATGCCTAATACACTGGGCGCGTTACCTGAGCGCTGCCGTTGCTTGGATTCAGACAGTCTCCAGGACAGGCAGAGAATATCCTCGTCGAACTAGAGAAACAATCACCCGGGGTGGGAGGCCCAAGGCACCGTAAAAGCGGCATGGATACCCGCGGGAAGCTGATTCATTGGTCTCGGTCTCACCTGCCGTCTGTCGCGGGAGCTCCTTCCGTGCAGTGGATGATGCTCTCACTCCAACTCCAGCCCTCGCTTCTCCACCCACCCCAGTGTTGCCAGTACACACACACACACACACACACACACACACACAC